>PVHY01005389.1:23397-84064 GCA_004024945.1 Uropsilus gracilis | reverse complement strand
TCCTTTCTCTCCACATCCTCGCCAGCAATTTGTGTTGCCTGTTCTTTGGATGTGGGCCATTCTTACTGGTGTAAGGTGGTATCTCATTGTGGTTTTGATTTGCATTTCCCTTATTACTAGCGATGTTGAGCAATTTTTCATGTGCCTGTTTGCCATTTGTATTTCCTCTTTGGAGAAGTGTCTTTTTAGTTCTTCTCCCCATTTTTTGATTGGGCTTTTTGTTTTGCTTTTGTTTAGTTGTATGAGTTCCTTGTGGATCTTCGTTATTAAACCCTTATCACTCATGTGGAGAGCAAAGATTTTTTCCCATTCGGTTGGGCATCTTTTAGTTTTTTCTGTTGTCTCTTTTGCTGTACAGAAGCTTTTTAGTTTGTCTAATGGATCTTTTACGTTAACAAAGACATTCCCATGCCCCTTCTCAGTCTGTCCATTTAGCCTATTTTCTTACCCTCTCTTTTTCTAATCTTTAATTAAAATCAGTTTCTCAATGGGTGATACCTCTCTTATACCATGTTTTCTATCCTATAGTAGTACTAGCTTTTTTTTTTTAATTGACTCTCGTCCTCTTTAGACTGCAAGAATGAGGACAATGTCTTAATGTTTTCCATAAGGTTTTGTAGGTGGTAGGTCTAAGGAGTATTCAGAGTATGAAGAATGAACAATTGCATTCATTGAAACAGGCTTATGAAGTACTCTTTTTGTGACCACTGTTGTGCTGGATTCTGAATGTATATAGTGGAGAGGGAGTTTAAATAATTGTGTGTTTTTAGGGGGCAGAAAAATGTCAGAAATGTCAAATAAATGAAACGGTGAAGGGTGTACTGGGTATGACTGTGCACATACTATATGCTCTATCACTACATAACATCTTTTTACATATTGTTTGCAGCATGTAGAGTTAGAGACATTTTATTTAAAAGAAAACTTAACTTTTATCATAAATATTTTCAAACCTCTACTTTCAAACCCTCCTTCCTGCTAGCCTTTCACATTTTGTCACTTGCCATCTGGCCATAGTTCATAATACAACTTTAATTGATAACTTTATAAGAAACTTCACAGCTTAAAAATAATGTTGAAAACCTTTTCTATTTGAGTCTCACAATAACCTAATTTAGATATTATTTTCTCCATTAAATAAAGATGAAAACTGAGCTACAAAGAGGTTAACTGACTTGACCGAGCTGATAAATAAGGCTAACAGATGATTCCAAGTCTTTTAATGAATTCCAAATCCTATTCTACTTAGTCCCACCTGGTTTTCAAACTGCTGTTAAATCCACTAGTTCTGAAAATGTCCTATTCATGTAAAAGTAGTTTAAAAATTAAATTAAAAACAAAATTCTTTCACATGTATTGTGTGTCAAATGTTTTATAATCTACTATGATTTCTAAAGAAACTTGTTTGTTTCTGAGTTTGCCTTTATTCTCTTAGCAGTGAAGGATCATTCAGATGTTTTGTATAGGGCAAGACATAAAGGTGGTTTTTAGGAATATTAATCTCATTCCATCGATTCCAGAAAAAAAGTTGCTTCTTTTATCGTTTTCATAGGTACAAATGTGTCATTGATGAGGGAGCATGTAATTTTGTACTGTACGGTATTCAAAATATTTAGTTTTGCTTCTGCTCACTCATGATACATCACATAAGCTAGGATACAAGTTGGGTGGGTGTAGTGCTGGTTGTTGGCCGAGTAGAAGGCATGGCATTTGTTTCACATGAGCTGCTGTCATGGTGTACTGCTGAGATGTAGCACAGGTGAGCCATCACCGATCACTTAGTCCTGTTCTCATGTTTACTATTTTAATGGTTTTACATATAGACACCCTTTGTCTGATCTTTGTATTTATGATAAATGATTTTAGTGACTTATCTTCAAAATAAAACTTTTCAACTGCTTTGCTTTCAATTTCCTGCAGCAGTTTAATTTGGAATTGTGCTGAGGTTGCTGGGACGTCTTTTATGAATTCAAACTCTTATTTCTGTGAATCGGGATTTTTTTATTGAGCAACCAAAACAGAATAATAAAAAATAAACTAAATATTGCAACCCTATCTGAAAAAAGCTATACCTTCTTTTTAATGTTAATCATATCTTAGGCAATGAAAAAAGACTCATTGTTTTCATTGTCTAATGATATCACTTTCAACCTGTTTTACATCCTAAGGTTCCTAAGAGGGCGTAGATTTCATCTGAAAAGTGGCTTTTGCTGCTAAGTCATGATTGAGAACTGCTGCATTGTCCTCTCGCTGTCCTGCCTTTGATTTCAAATTTCCCAGCATTTGATAGCTTAACTGATTTGTCAGTTTGGTTTGCCTCAATATGAAAATCATATATCTTGAAGTGCTGAAAATGTTATGAAGAATAACCATTTTTTTCTCCTGATATTCTTTAAATTGTGCTACCACTGAGTTGTTTCCAAACACAGGTTAGTAAAAGAAAACCTATTTCTTCTAGCCTTTATGCTTTTGAATAGTGAGTAGGGTTTTGCAACTTTTAAAATCTTAGGAATAACAGACTGGATAATGGTCTCCAGTTAAAAAGAGTTTTATAAAGTTCCTTGTTTATTTAGGAGGATATTAGTTAAACAGTATATAATATAACTTAGTCAATAAAATTTTGTCAGTCAGCAGTGAGTGATGTCAGTACTTGGGATACAGAAATGAAAACATGATCTTTGTCTTTGTCTTGGTAATTTTTGAAAATTACCTTGTAGTTTCATAAGTGCTGTAACAGAGGGCAGAATGTACTGACTTTGAAAGCAAGGGGATGGGGAAAGTTGGTCAAAGAGGTGATGTCTGAAGGGTGTCTCAGAAGTGGTAGGCATTTTATCATAGTAGTGAGGTAGCCCTTGCATATGAGGAAACAATGTAAACAAAAGTTTGGAACCCATTGAATATTTTAAGTTGGGAGCATCAGTGAATATAGTTCACTGTGACTAGAGAGAAGCATGTAAGTGGAAGAGGTCTGAGAGTAGAGAAGATGTGTGTGTGGTGGAATAGCAACAGGTGGATTTGGAGAGATAAATTTGTCTATAATGGGAAGAGCAAGCTGTGCCTTGTTGTAAAGTTTAGATTTCTTGTGTATGCTGTGGGAATTCCCACCATGAGGAAGGACTTGTGTTTTAGGACTATAATGCTGGAGGATGGGATGAAAATAGGAGATACAAGTTCATTCACTTAATGAAAACTTAATGAACAGTTACTATGTAAAGGTATTCTAAATACTTAGGAGACAATAGTAAGCAAAAAGACAAAGGTCTCAATGGGTATTTGTCCCCAGCTGTTTGTTTTTATGTGAAAATCAGGGAGATTAAAGATTAAGAATAAACCTCCCTGTTTACAATCTCATATTCCCAGGAGGGAATTACCTCCTGGAAGAGTAATATTGCAAATATTGGAATTTTCTGACTTGGAGGACCAGTGGATAATAATTCATTGATGAAAATTTAAAAATAGAAGATGAGTGGAAATAGAATAAAATAGAAGAACTAGAGGAAAATAGAAGACAAGTTTAGTGAGTGGGAGATTTTTAATTTTTAATTTTTATTTCATGTTTGCAAAGTTTATAAGATACCATAATAAAAATGCCTTAAGAAATAGACTCCTAGAGTTTAATGGAGAAAGTTAGCTGATGAAGATCAATGTTTTGAAAGTAATTGAAGCCATTATAAATTGGAGAAATTATTACTTTTGATGAAAATTATAGTGTGAAAAATCAGTAATTCTACTAATTTTCTGTCAGTAATTTTCTCCTGAAAGCATACACTTGAAGATGAAAAAGACACTAATAATAACCTTTTTTTAACTTTAGTTTTAGGTATTTTTGTGTGTTTTTAGGCATTTTCCATAAGTAGACACAATAAATATAAAAGCATCTTAACACTGAGCAGCAATCCAAAGATGAAAACTATTCAAAAGTTCGTTTATATGGGATACAACCGGGTTTTTTATTTTTAGGCATACTTGTTGGATGTAACTTTTAAGTGAAAGAATTTATAAAGTCGAGTATTTTTCCTACTACAAAACTGCATATCAAGTTATCGTAAAGATAAAAACCTTAAATGATGTTAAGTTTTCATAATCTACACGCTTTTATAATTTTAAAAGGCCAGTAGAATATTACAGATCCTTTAGTTTTAGAGTAGGCAAAAATGTATTTATTTTCTTTTAAGTTACTCTAGGTAATTCTAAGGTGCTCTGACCTCAAAGTGGATTTTATAGTAGTATTAACATTTGGACATGCCTTTTCAAAAATTTCATAAATATTAAGTACCAATCCAAATGACTTACTTTTGACCTCTGTCTTTTCCTTTCTTTTTTTCCTCTAAAATTAGACCTGTCTTCAGAGACCTGAAATTAAACTTGAATCACTAAAAGAAGACATTAAGGAATTTTTTAAATTATCAGGTTTGTAAGTTATTTTTCCCCTAATTTTTTAAGGCAAAATAAGGAAATATTTTATTTGGAGAAAATATCTTATTCTTATCCTTCTAATTACTCATTCAGAATTGTTTAGTAGTGACTAGACAAGTTTCCATTTGGAGCAAATTAGACGAATTAGACATATCAGTAAAATGCTGTAAAAATTCAGAAACATTGTGGGAATAACTGCTATTCATTAATTAGTTTCAGATACTGTTTCATGGTCAAATACATTAAGAATCTTCTTAGTTAAGTGATTTGTCTTTTACTTTTCATTTATGGCCTTTTTCTTCTACACTTTTACTCTCTTCCTTTCTGCCTCTTAAAAAATTTATATATATATACGTATATATATACATGTATATATATGTATATATATATCACATCTTTGTTTTCCCTGGGGATTACCCACCTCCTTCCCTCCCTGATCATTCCTTTCTGCCTTTTTAAAAAAAACTCTTTTTTGGGAAAAAGAAGTCTCCTATTAACCCTTAGATACAGGAAATGAGATGTTAAATGGTTACTTACCATTAATTAATTCAGGAGTTAGCAACAAGCTAGTTACTCTGACTGGCAGTAGCGCATAATAACTTGTTCTCAGGCACAGGAGTTTACTGAGCAGTAGTTATAACGGATAAGTTAAGATTTGCTTTTCTCAAGAAGCTAGTTTGGACCCTTTCCACAGTCCTTAGTGTACTAGTAGTACATCTCCAGAGATGGTGGCCTTCAGGGTTCAACATAATGGAAGAAAGTGTTCTTACTGAAACAGGAAAATGGTGCAGGATAACGCAGGGCTTCCCACAACTTTCCTTACCAGGTTCTTGTCATTTGAAGACTTACAAAGTACTCCAAAGACATACGCACCACACTGGCAAGTGGCTGAGAGGGCAAGTTATTTAAGAAACAGGAAATGAAAGATCAGAAATAAAGGAAATAGAAAACCCCAACACTTTGGGGTTGGCCAAGCCCAAAGGTGGGATAAAAAGGCTTTACCAACTGGATAACACTACCATCATGAGAAAATGATGCAATAATTTTACATGGAAAATAGTGGCACATTGAAAACTTTGCTACTCATAGTCAAATTTAGAGGAAATACTTTTAACATCACAATTGGCAGTTGATGAGGTTATTTCACAAGTGAATATGATGCTACAATGTTAAGGAGAACAATTTGATTATAATATATGTTCGTTTTTATAACTAGTATGTTCATATATTTTATTTTTTTTAAAAAACAGGTTGGGAGAAGAAACTTCAGAATGCTGTATATAGTGAACTGAGTGTGTGAGTTTTTCCAATCTATTTTGAGATATTGTCATGTTTAGCCATATTTAATTTGTGAATTGACTATAATATTCACTATGTTATAATACTCACTAGGCTATTGTACTATATTATCATTTCTCATTAGTATTTCTATAGCATTTCAAATAAGGTCGTACTTGTAAAATTAGTCTTGCCAGAGAATTAATAATAAATAAGTTGATTTTTAACCACCAAATTTTTAAATTCACAATTCATTTATCCAGAATAATTAGAGTGAGATATTTCTCATAAGGTGATATTTCAGATAACTAGCACATCAGCATTTCTCCTATTTTTACCTTTTTGGATATTACCCTTTTTCTATTTTTTTTTTTAATAGCACAGTATGTGATTCAGAAGTATAAGTTCACACCACAGCACACCCTGCATCGTAGTCATATTGCTTACTCTTTTATTTACTTTCCACCATCCCCAACAATTTCTAGGAGCTTCCATTTTATAGTTAGATTTCTAGGCTTGTTTTGGTTTAATTTTATCTGGCTTTTTTGATTTGTTTCTTAATTTCACAAAGGAGTGACACCCTCTGATATTTATTTTTCTCCTTTCAATTTATTTCCACTTCTACTTATGTTGTTGCAAATAATGCTTCAACTTTTTTATAGTCAAGTAGTATTCCGTTCTGTACATATACCACACATTCTTAATCTATTCATCTGTCATTGGGCATTTAGACTATTTCCATAACTTGGCTATTATAAACAGCAGTACGATGAACATAGGAGTGCATATTTCCCTTTGAATAGTATTTTTGCATTCCTTGGGTTTAAAGCTATGAGTTCAATTGCTAAATCATATGATATACCTATTTTTATATTTTGAGAAACTGCCACACTGCTTTCCAAAGGGACTTGACCAATCTACATTCCCACCTGCAGTGTGAAAGGGTTCCTTTTTCTCTGAACCCTTGGCAGCACTTGTTATTTTTGATCATTCTCACTGGCATGAGGTGGTATCTCATTGTGGTTTTGATTTACATTATCCTGATGAAAAGTGGTGATGAATTTTTTGTGTGTTTGGCCATCTGCATATCTTCTTTAGAGCTGTGTCTGTTGTTCTGTCCATTTTTTTGATTGATCTTTTTTGTGGGGGAGTGTATTGTTGTTTAATTGTATTTATTTTTTCTTGTTAAATTGTGTGAGTTCTTTTTAGATCTTGTATATGAATTGTTATCAGATGTGCAGATATTTTCTCCTACTCAGTAGGGTGTCTTTTCATTTTAATCATAGCTTTTCCACTGTAGTCCCATTTGTTTATTTTTGCTTTTGTTTTTCTTGGTTTTGATGTGACATTCCCAAAAACATCATTAAAGCCAGTGTCATGGAACAGTTTGCTTGTTTTCTTCTATGTGTTTTATGGTTTCAGATCTTACAGTCGAATCTTTGGTCTATTTGGCATTAATTTTTGTATAAAGTGTGAAATAGTGTCTAGTTTCACTCTTTTTAGCTGTCCAATTTTCTGAACACCATTTTTTGGAATTTCCCAACACCATCTCTACAATATATATACTTTAGGTTCTTTATTGTAGATTATGCATTAAAGCATATGCTATTTCTGTACCCTCAGTTCTCTTCCATTGGTTTGTGTGTTTATTTTTATTCCAATACCATTCTGTTTTAATTACCATAACTTTATGTATAGTTTGAAGTCTGAGCGTGTGATACCATCTTTTCCCCCACATTTGAAAAAAAACCAGGATTGTTTTAACTATTTGGGGACACTTTGTGGTTCTATATAAATTTTAGTATGTAAACTTATATTCTAGGTGATTTATAGGTATTTGTTTATTGCCATTTCTAGTTGATTTCTCATTGTATTCATCATTCTTCTCTGTGTCTAAGGCAATCTTTATGTTGAAAATGCACTGATTTCTTTCTTTGTCTTATTGTCTTTGATATAAAGCAGTTTATATGGAATTAGATTACTTACCATTTTCCCTTAAGAAACATACAGATGTATATAAATGTTTTAAAAGTTTTCTACATATTAATATTCTCACCTCTCAGTTTTGCATTTGCTGTTCATCTGCCTGTGTATGTACTTTGCCCCAGATCTTTGCATGATTGATTCAATATCTTCATTTATGTTTCAGTTCAAATATTAGTTTCTGTAGACACTTACCCTACCTTTCCAAATCACTTCTATCTCCTACCTTGATCTCATTTTCTTGTGGCATTTATTACTCTCTGATATTATTCTACATGTTTGTTTTGGTAACTTCTGGCTTTCTTCACTAAATTTTTAGGGAATATTTTCTTTTAAGAATAGGGGATATTTTCTTTATTCACTAGTATTTACTACTACCTATAATGACTCAAATATTTGTTGAGCAAATCTTTTTTTTAGTTAAAAACATTCTAATGTAAACTATAGTGTTGTTTAGATAACAAAGACTTATAAGACTAAAATTTTTAATTTTCATTTAAATTTGTGCATTTATGTGTTATATAATAAAATATGGATATTATGAAAAAAGCATTTTTTAATTTCAACTATGTAAAATATATAATTATGGGAAAGGAAACTGGGAGAAAGCAAAGAATTGTGATTTTAGTAAATTAATGGATTTTTCAGCCTTAAAATTGTCTTTAAATTTTATTTTACATCCTAAAATAGTTATGACATAAGGTGTTTTCTTATGTGCACTTACAGAGCTCAATAACTTTAGAATTACCTTAGTTTATGAATTCTGGTTATTTATGTAATTTGACTCTTAACAAATAAATTGTTTAAACTACAATACTAATAGGATTGAAAGGAAAGTTTTTTAGACTGTTTTACCTCATGTAAACACAAACTGCCAACAAATACTCCTTTACATTTCTGATATCAACTATGGGGTAAGTAATTTCTAACTAAAGGTAAGGAACTACCAAAAGTAATGTACAATATTTAGTTGCTTCTTTTTGTCCCTAGGTTTCCTTTACCTAGTCATCCTGCTGCACCTCCTGAACATCTTAAAGAACCTTTGGTATACATGAGAAAAGCACAGGTTGGCTATTGTTCATTTTTAATTTTGTTTTTCATGTCAAATTTAATTCAAATTAAAATATTTGTATTTATATCAGATATAAGTCATTATGTGAAACACTGAATAAGGACCTCTAAAGTAATATTAATAGTGCCAGATTCTAGCACTATACCAAGGAACTTAAGTGTTGTGAATAGTATTCGCACTTTTTCCTTTGCGTGTTTAGTAACCAGGGGTCACACTTATTTAACTATAGTAATCCTAAAACATCAAGTAGAAAAAAAATTATGTACCACGTTTTGAGATTTTAAAAATGATGAAAACAATATGCGGCATTATGCTTCATGCTCTGTAATGTGGAAGGAATAAAATGGGGATGAATTGATTACCTTGATTCTTAAAAACTTTGTTTTTATAGCCAGAGTTACTGATATATTTGGAATAAATTTGTTCTCACAGGGCTATTCATTGTATTCTGGTACAGGTCTCAAATAAACCTGCTATCTAAAATGGGGTGAAGAGAATTAAAAACCACTGTAAAAAAAATTTCAAGCAGAGAAAATGTTAAAAACTGTTAAAATGGAGACTTAATAAGTTCTGTTGCATGCCCTCACTTTTTAAAATCTCCTTTCTCTTCCTCGGTGGTGTTTGTGAACCTTCCTCACAGTGCTAATGGGACTCTGTGATGTTCAAGGCTGAAGTGCCTAGTGATATCAGAATCCACCCTCCACTCCATTATATTTTCAGAAATTATTGCGAAAACTTTAAAATATACCCCAAGGAACCTCCAGGAATCCATTACCCAACTTCAACAATATTCATAATGTCTGCTGCTCCTGAGAAGTGTTGTTCCTGTATGCCCCATGATCATATTTGGCAGATTTTTACTTTACAGCTTTTCATTTTAAAGAATCCTCAAAATTAGATGGTAAATGTAAATGATAAAAACAAAAACATGGAGATAGTTGAAGAAATATATAATGTTATTTCTATCTCCAGGTACTACCATGAGACCTAGTAATCAGACAATATGTTTTATTGTTATGTTATAAAATATAAATGATATGTGTGAAAGACTTGTCTGTGTTATAAAAATAAATATTCAAGAAAACAAAATTAATAAGGTTGAGTATAAATATTTTTTTGGTAAAATTTGAAAATTTTTAAAAGATTTAGGGGAAATATCAACTGTAAGAAACAAAACACAAAAGTTGGTTTCCTATCATGACTAAAAAAAAGAGACAGGGAGGTAAGTGATGGATTCATTTTTAAAACCTTTTGCTAGTTGCTGAGAATATATGTATGCTAAGTGTGTGTGATGTATTTGTGGTACCTTCTCTTTTCTTTCCTGACATCCTCTAGATCAGGAATTAGTTCTTGCAACCTGGGGGCCAAACCTGCCACCTTTTTTTTTTTTTTTTTTTTTCATAAAGCCGGCAAGCTAAGGAATATTTTCATTTTCACTTTTTCAACTTGTCAAAAAAAAAAAAAAATCAAAAGAATAATAACTTTTGGCCCATGAAATTTGTAGGCCCTAATAAAATATGTTTTATTGGAAAACATTGTTATGCTCATTAATTTACAAATTGTCTATGGTTGCTTTTGCATTATAGTATCAGAGTTAAGTAGTTGCAATATAGAGAGAACTATGATACACAAAGCCTAAAGTATTTGTTCCCTGCCTTTTTACAGAAAATTTGCCAATCCTTGCTCTGAAGTATCAGTTATCTAAGATGAGAGGCTGTGCTTTTCCTCTTCAGTGTCTTACACAGCACCTGACTCACAGGACGCTCTCAAATGTTTGATGAAATACATCATTCTAACCTTATTAATAATAAAACCTCCCTTATTAGTTAGTGTCTGTTTTTATTCCTGTATTAGGTCTCCACAAGTCATCTAGTTCTTCATTTGTTCTACTGGGCAGTTTTCTCTTTTCTTGAAGGCTGTTTAATCTGAATCATATGGGTATCTTTCTCTCTTGCACCTCATAATGTCTTGCCCCCTCAGATTTATATTCTGGAGGCCATTTTGTCTCTCATTGCCTCTATCATTTACTTTCTTTTTGCAAATTGTTGAGTACATAAAAGTAAAGTAACTTAAGGTCTATATCTACCATTAGTTTAATGCATTTGTTTGCTTTTAAAATATATTTTTCCTTTTTTTATTGCTCACACACATACATACATACATACATACATACATATATACATATATATATATATATAAAACATCATTGTATACCCAGAGGTTACCCATCACCATGTCACCCATGAACCATTATCTTGATCTCTTGTGCTCATCCCTCCCCTATGTATTTTTAATGGATTCATCTTGCTGCGGGTTAATGCTTTTATTCTTTTTTACCTATTTTTCAGTTAGATTTTTCCGTGATTGTGTAGTCAGTCCCCAATTCTACCTCCATTTGTGCTCATTTTTACATTTGCGACTTACTTTGCTAAGAATATTCAGGCCATCTCATTCATGTTTCAACAACTTCCCTTTGATTGGTTGCCACATCATTTTTGGCTCCATCTCTCTATGGTCAGCTATCTACTTATGTTACTTATGTGAGATCAAGCTCATCATGTCTAAAACTCAGTTTATTATGTTATTTTTAAAATAAAATTTTCACTGAACTTATTGTTAATTGGTTTCATCAATATTGTGGCAATTTTTTTTTTTTTTTTAGTTTTTAAATTTTTTTGTGGGAAGAAAGCAAGTTATATAGATAGGTATACATATTACAATACCATAATTACAAAATTATACCATGCAAAATAATATATGTGATTTAAAAGTTTCAAATACCACTGGAATGGCAAATATCAAATCCAGGCTACTGATTATTATTTCTGGGAATGTATAATGGGGAATAGGATAGAAGAAATATCCACAGAGAATGTCAACTATCTCTATGATGGTTGTTTTTTTTTTAATTTAATTAAAAAAATTTAATTTGCATATATATGTGTATTATATTTATATTACATTATTGTGTACCCTGGGGCTTTCCCACTTCCCTAACATCTGTTAACCATCCTACTCTTAGTGCCCTTCACATCCCCAGTCTTCTTTCCCCTCCTCTCTTGCTCCATTGTTCAGTCCCATTGGCTGTTTTTATTTTTTCTTATTTGTTTGTTTGTTTTTCCCTATATCCATCATATAAGTGAGACCATCCTGTATTTCTCTTTTTCTTTTTGGTTTATTTCTGCTAATATGAGTCCTTCTAGTTCCATCTATGTTGCTGTGAATGACCTGTTTGTCCTCCTTGATTGATGCCTAGTATCCATTATGTACATATACCACATTTTTTTCAACCAATTCTTGGTTTTGGGTCATTTGGTTTGTTTCCAAATCTTGGCAATTGTAAACAGAGCTGCAATAAACATGCGCATACAGGTGTCCTTTTGAATTAGTGTTTTCATGTCCTCTGGGTAGAGTCCCAGTAGTGGGATTGCTGGGTCGAATGGTAATTCCACTTTCTATTGTGGCAATTTAGATTTGAAATATTTTTTTATCTTAGTTTTATCCAAATCTCAATAAATTCTATGAATTATTTGCTCCCATAGTCATAGAGCTTTTTCTTCCTTTCATTGTCAAGGTCATTACCACAGTGATCATCACAATGATAATGATGATAAAGATTATCACTACTGAGTGCATACTTTTTTTCAGGCATTGTACTTTAATTCACATCCTTGTCTTATTCTTGTACCTCCCAACTTTCCATACGTTTTGGTTCCCATTTCCTTGTGCACTTTTCTAGTTTTAATTACGTGCAGTTGGACCCTAATAGTGCATCTCATTACTGTCTCAAAACTTCAGTGACTTCCAATTGCCCAACAAATTAAATTTCTACTGCAAAGCTTAACAGTTAAGAATTTTCATTCTCTGTACCCATTCCACTTTATCAAGCTCTGCTGTTTTATAGCTCTCTTATATACCCTTCCAAGTGAATCATTTTGCCTTTACTTATTATATCTTTAACACTTTTTAAAGTCTCATCATAAAAAATCCTTTTTGCTGCTTTGCATATGAAAATGCCATCTATTTGTGAGGGTCAGCTCACATGGTCCCCTTTTTCTGATGCGGATATAATCTTGTTGAAAGGATCTCTGCTTCTTCTTGTCTCTTGTAGCACACTGTCATTTTGCAACCCATTTTACAAATTACACTTTATTGTAGTAATTTCTATACACAACTTTCTGACTTTTGTTAAATTAACCTCTTGAAAGCAGTAACAATTTAAAAACATTTCAATATAATGTTTCCTATTTTATCCAGTGAATTAAACTTTATGTGGCAGGAGCTTAGTAAATTTATGTTGAACTAATAGTAAAGGTATTTATCATCTCTCCTAGAAATTGTTACAATATTTATTTATTTAAAATTTATAGTCCCACTGTTGATAGAACTATAAATTGGTACAGCTTTTATGAAAAGAGTATGGAGATTTCTCAAAAAATTAAAAATAGAAATTCTACATGATCAAGTTATTCTTGTTTTGGGTATTACCCCCCAAATAAAAACTAATCATATGTACCTCCTCATGTTGACTCCAGCATTATTTACAATAACTAAGAGCTGGAAACAATCTACTGTTTACCAACAGAAAACAGATAAAGATTATTTGGTGTATATATATTCAGATACAAAATTTGGTGTATATATATTCAGATACAAAAAAAGATGAAATCCTGCCATTTGCCACAACACAGACGAACCTAGAGAATATTATGTTGTGTGAAATAAATGAGACAGAAAAAAACTATGATTTCATTTATATAGATGAAATAAATAAAACAAAAATAAATGCTTTAGTTTTGGATTGTAAAATTATTGGTTACTAGGTGAACAGAGTAGTGTGGATAATTTGTAACAAAGGTGATCATGGTATGGTGAAAGATATATTTGAACTTTTAGTGGTGAACTTAATGTAGTATAGACACATACAGATTTCCAATAATATACACCTAAAACCTATATAGTGTAACAATACATTGCTACTTCAATTAAAAAATAAAAACAAAAAATTCTCAAATGAACAATACATCATTTTATAGAAATATATTAATAGGAAATTGAATATAATAGAACCTAAAGTGGAAAAAGAAAAATATGAAACAATATAATTCCACGCTATTTGTATCTGCATATACGTGTATATTCACTATGTATAGGAAAAATGACAACAAAGTGTTAACAGTTGTTCTTGGCTTATGGTACTTCATGGATGCTAATTTGATTTTATTCTTTACTGTATTTTTATGTTTTCCAATTTACCTTGCATA
Source organism: Uropsilus gracilis (assembly GCA_004024945.1). Classification (NCBI taxonomy): domain Eukaryota; kingdom Metazoa; phylum Chordata; class Mammalia; order Eulipotyphla; family Talpidae; genus Uropsilus; species Uropsilus gracilis. The sequence goes on along the minus strand of PVHY01005389.1, from coordinate 70,051 downwards.
AACCTGTTACTTTTTTAATCAGAGGAGAATTATTAAGTCTTTTCCCATTCACTAGCTGGATTATGTTTATTTTGGTTTATTTTTTGTCCGGGTGAAGAAAGTAATATATTTAACTTATAATTTCAGAGGATATCTTCACATGCTATATCTTTATTAAGTGACTTTTAAAACTTGTTACTTCATTGTTATAAAACAGTAGTAGGTAATAGCTAAAAATCCCAGTACCATTGTAATTCTTTTGTCTCTCCTGATTAAGAAATTGCTTATTTATATACTCTTAAAATCCTTCGAGTTAATACCATAGATTCCAATTATTAGGGAAACTGATTTGTAGGCAACAATAATTTTATTTGGAGAGGATATGGGTTTGAGTAAAAGATATTATCTCCCAATTTAAACATTGTAAATGTAAAAGGCCATTCATTTTCCTCTTAAATAACATTTTAAAAGCTTTTTATTTGTCTTGTAAGTCTTTTGGGTAGAAACCATTACTTTATTTTGTATTAATGCACTGTCATTTTCATAACTTATTTGCTACTTTTACTTCTCTTCAGGGGATGCTAAGTGTGCAATAAAATTTTAATTTAATAACATAAAAAGAATAGCTTGCTAACAAGCTGATCATAGAAATGAAGTATTCAGCAAAGGAGAGAGAAAGAGGGGAATGAAACAGAAGGAGGAACAGAAGGAAAATGGTGATGGGTCATGTGTGATATTGTGGTGGGAGAAATGTAGGGACTATAACAATGTAAAAAAATACATGTGTTATAATGAAAAATAGAAAAGGATAGATTGCTAAAATATGTATGTGAATAATCATTTGTGATTGACTAATGAAATTATTATTCAAGTTCATAAGAAAGATGGGGATAAAGAAGAAGGTAATCAATATTGTGAAAAACAATATCCAGATTGTGACACATTCTAAAAGATAACAAAAAGGAAGAGATTCTACATTAAGCTACATTGAGACATAGCAACCAAATATAATGTAATAACTGAATTTTTAATGGTTCCTCTAGTTACAGATATTGTAAAAATCATTTCAGACATGATTGCAACATTTTGAATGTACTAAATATTAAATAAAATCAAATATTAGTGTTTATGTCCAAGATGTTATATTGTTCTTTTGGTTATGGGGGAGAGGTTGTTATTCTTAAAATGTTCTTATGTGTTTAGGGGTGAAATTTCATATCTGGAAAAATTATAATTTCTATAAAGTTTTATTTCCTACTATAAATAGTTTTCACTAATTGAATTCCTGAGTAGCAAATATTTATAAAATGTTAAATTTAACTTAACCATTTTGTCATCTACTGTTTTTTCTTAGAACATTTATCTCAATATAATTTGCTTTATTTTATCTTTCTTCATTTCCATCCTCCACTAGTATGTCAGTGTAGTGAGAACTGAGACTTCCTATTATTCATAGTTAATTCACAGCATTGGCATAATAAGCAGTAGTCACGTATTTGCTGAGTGAATTAATGAATGTTGATAGTCTCAACCAACTTCATTTCCCTATGATTCATAATATTTTTAATTTCTCTAACTTGAAATAATAATATATTGTTCCATATGTTTCAGGGAAGTTGGGAAAAAAGAATTTTGAAGAGTTTAAATAGTATGTGCACTGAACTGAGTATCCCACTGGCACGAAAGGTACTTTTAATATAAGTATTTTATTATGATCAAATAATAGGATGTATCATGAAATTGTAGCTCTTAGGCAGATTTATCTCTTTTTATTAGTTAATCAATTTATTTGGAAACAAAAAGCTATAAAATGCCAAATATGTGGGTACATTTGATCATAGATTTTCATTATGTACACTGTTAAGTTTTTTGTAATGAACATATCTTCAGAATAGATAAAAGTATAGAATCTACAATATAGATTACATAGAGATTTTATTGTAAAGGTTATAATCTAATTAGATAAAATTAATTATTTTAATTACTTTTAGTTACCTTTTTGGCTAATTAGTATAATAGCATACTTTTTGATCAGCCATGGAGTTCAGACCAGCTATCACCTTGTAATAGTCAACATGGTACCATCTTTCAGTATTAATGCAAGAAATGCAAAGAATGTTTTATCAACTCTCTTCAGTACTATTTAGATCTAATAATATTAGGTTTATTTAGTTCTAATCTGTTGCTCTGGGCTTTTAGTTGGAAGAGATGAAAAAGGAGAGAAATGACATTTGAGGAATGCTCTGAATTCTTTTTAGCTGCTTACAAGTAGGAGAGAATAAGTTGCTCTTCACTTTATTCTCCCTACCTATTATTTATTCCCTGCTGTTGTACAGGTTATATGGATGTACTTTGGCTAATATCCAAGACAAAAAGCTGAAGTCACCAAAAGGATGGTGTAAAAAGGAATAAATTTATATGAAATACTGTCTAAATATGTAGTATTGTGTAATATACTGTCTTTCATATAGGAAGATGATGCTACTGACTCACAGTCACACTCTCTTGGCCAGTCCCCCTTGCGATGCATTTCTGAGATTGCTGGATGGGGTAAGAGAAGTAGTATGTGGCTGAGGAGCAGTTTTTCTTTGTGAAATTTACTGGCCAGTACAGATCATTTACCTTCTTTTCTTGGACTCATTAGCACCATAGTCTAAGCCATTGAGACTAGATATAATAGTAATTTATGTGTAATTTCAAAAATAAAAAAGATTACCATCTATAATGAAATTATTTTTCATTATGTTTAGTAGCTTATTTAAACTTTCAGATAAATTATTGGTTGTTAATTTTCAGTTGCATTGCTAAACATCATAAAATGAAACCATTTTAAAATTACCTTTTTTAGAGGCCAGTTGGAGAACAGAAAGAACTTCTCAATAAATGGAATGAAATGGGAACGGATGAACCAGGTATATGAAGAGCTTTTCTTGCAATTCAGTCAATCAGTTTTGTAAGCATGAGTGACAAGTATTTATCATTTACTGTGATAAGTAGGTGTTTGTAATTATATAGAAAACATGTACAAAGTCCTCCTGAGAAAAATTTGTGGGAATATAGACAAGAAATAGGTGCCATGATGGAAGTGTAGTATGTTGTTAGAAGTTCAAAAGGAAGAACACTTCGATACAACTGGAGAAATTCACTGAGTATTTTAAGTACACTGTATATCTAAGTACTTTGAAAATTCTCATTCAAAAGTTTTCTATTTTATTGACATTGGTTTTTTAATTCAGCTTTAAGTAATCTATTGCAAATTTAATTTCTTCTAGAATACATCTACAAGACTGTCAAGGGAAGATACTATTTTCATGTTCCTGGTGCTTAACACAATTTTAACAGATATTTGATATGTGCAGATGCTTGAATTAATCTAGTTGCATAGCAATATTTGAAAGAATCATTAACATTTATTATTAACAAGAATTCATATATTAACTGGACTTTTGCTTTCATCTATCTTATTATTTCTAGATTTAAGCCTATTCAGACCTGTTTATGCACCTAAGGATTTTCTTGAGGTAGGTTCTATTGGTTAAAAATGTATAGTAATGGGGTATCTCCAGGTAAAGGGATAGCCTGTAAAATGCAACAGAACCATTTAAAAAGTAGAATGACATAATCACATCTGTTTTGGAAAATAACTTTCTAAGTTGTTCTTGGGAAATTCATTGATGTATGAAAAGATTAGAAGTAAGTCAGCTAGGAAGATTTCAGTTAAAAAGTAGTGACTGTAAATCTTGGGGCCTGCTACTTAGCACTTGTAGGTGCTTAGTGAATCATTTTTAATTTTATTTCTTCTCTGTTTACTAGTGAAGGCAAGACATGATAAAAGTTTGAACTAAGAGAACAGCTTTGGAAATGGAAAGAATTCAACTAATTTAAAATAGATTTTAAAGGAATGGGAACTGATTAGATATGGAGACCATGAGAAAAAAGACAAGTATGATCTTTAAGTGTCTAGATCTAGTAATTGGGCAGAAGTAACTTGCCCTCGTGATAGAGCGCACTGGAGGAGGAACAGGTTCATTAGTGAAAGTGATGAGCTTAATTAAGTTTGATAGGCATATCAAGCATTCAAGTAGAACTCCTCAGTAGGAAGTTGGAACCCATTAATTATTTTAATTCACCTATCTTTGATTCCACTCTTTTCCTGTACTTTATATATAATCCTTCAGCAGATACTGTCAGCTTACCTTCAAAATATATCCAGATCTATATACTTCTTATCATACCACTGCTACCTCTCTGATCCAATTACATCTCTTGTCTGGACTATTTCAGTAGCCTCTTAACTGGTTTTCTGTTTTTGCCTAAAGGCAAAAACTCTTATGGAGAATCTGTCAATGGCAGTTTTCAGAGGTTTCCCTTTGAGTACAATTCAGAATAGCCACTCTTCTTGTATCCAGTGATTTTTCTTTAATGTCATTCTATTTAAAAATTAAAGTCACAACAGTGTCTTAACACACCATACTTTGTCTCCTCTCTGAATTTCCCTCCTGTTTTTTTTCCTTTTTTGTTCTATTCTAGCCACTGTAACCTCCTTGCTTTCCCCTGATTCCCACCCATCTGAGGGCTTTCACTTCTTGTTTTCTCTTCCTGCTGTACTTCCCTCCTTGCAGCAAGCCCTCTGATAGCTGCCAGATAGCTGCCAGCGTGTTTCCTCACTTTTCTTGTCTTTGCTTGAATGTCTCCTCAGAAAAACCTTCCCTGACTTTCTTGCTTGAACTATACATGCTTGCAATTCCTTACAGCTTTACTATTATTATATAACATGCTATTTATCCATTTTGCTCTATGTCTGCTTTCTCCTATTAAATGGAAGTTTAACAAGAGCAGGAGAGTCTGTTTTGTTTAGCTGTAACAATTACACAATTAGATAATGGAAAAAACTCCTGAGGCTGCATAGGCAGAGCCACATTAAGCTCACATCAAGCTTGATTTCAGCAAGAAAAAGGAAGCACATGCAAACAAAGATCCAGATTTCCAGACTCAGCTTACAAGGCCCTTTCTCAGTTGTACAGGATATGTTTTGTCTTTGTAGTGCGAACCACCAAGATATAAGTGAAAACCTTTGATCTTGAGAGTCAAGACACAAGTTTTTCAAGGGGTCTTTTGGACCTCTACTATTAAATCAGATGCAAATCAGCAACTTGTACATTTTCAATGAGCTATGTAAATAAATTTATACAGACTACCCCCAGGGGCTATTAAAATGCACATTACAAATGACTAGTTAGTACATTCTGTTTCATCATGACCAGGGATCACTACCAGACTTCCATGTATCACTGTAGCTAGCACAAACCAGCTGCAAGTCTTTCCTTTCTTCCCTTCCCTTTTCTGTCTCTAACTAGAACAGTGCTTAATGTGTTATTCAATAAAGAATTATTGAATGAGTAAGTATATGAATGAATGAGTCTTTCACATTTTATTTTATTTCATTTCTGAGCCTGTTGATTTATATCATGTTTCCAGTAAAAAGCATTGTTAGAAATTAGTTCAGACCTTTTGGAATTTGAACTTAGTAAGGAGTTAGTTTGGTCATAAGCTGCATTTATGTTGATTGGCATTTTTTTTTTTCTTTTAGCTTATTAAAATTTTTACCCAAATTTTTCTTTTCTTGTCCATAAGGGCTAAAATTCATTTGAGTTTGTATGATTATCTTTAAGCAAGTTTTCTCCTTCATAGTCATAACATTCAAGTGATTTTTATTTTTCTATCACCTTCCCTGGTAAAATATAATTAATCACTTTTTATTTTTGATTACCATAAAAAGTTTTCTAATTAAATCTAAAAAGGTAGATCATTAGGTGGAATATTAAGCCATCCTAACTTGCATGATTATGCTACCTTAACATTTTAATACAATTTTATAGAACTTTACAATGTATTTAACCAATATGTATAACCTTATATAGTTCCTAGTTTTATGGTGATACACCAAGAATATTACTGCCAATTTTATAAATATAAACATTCTATTAAGAAACTAACACATTTTGTTGAATTTGTCTTCAAAGGTGTTAATTAATCTTCGCAACCCCAATTATGAAAATGGTGATTCTCTTAGTTTCAGGACTCATTTGGGTTTAATTCAAGTTCCTCTGAAAGTAAAAGATATCCCTGAATTGGTAAGTATAGGCATTTAAAAATAAATTAACTTACTTAAGAAAAATAATCATTAAAAAAATATTCAGTGCAGTACATACCTAAAATAATAGGAAGGTCTGCTCATTAAATAAATGAATAAAATGAAAGTTTCTTTTTTATTGTAGATTTGTTATATAGAGAGTACATTACTTTGCTGGTAAGACTAAAGATGAACTTGAATTGATATATACATGTTTTTATATACTTCCCATTGAATAAATATCTTAGATTTGTGAGCAGCTATAAAACTGAAATACAATGTAAATTTCATAACATATCAGAACATATGTTTTGTTTAGCTCAACCAACCTTAAATAAATTCAAACATGGTAGGTAATGCACTACAGGAGATGTGGGAAAGTAAGGGTGAGTTACAGATTGTCTTTGCTCTGGAGACTGTCACTTTTGGCAAGGAAGTTAGTTTTAAAACAGTACTTCTAGAAAGGTGGAGAAATTTCCTGAGTAGAATTAATTATCATTCTTGGAACTTTAAGTGATGATGTTAAGTGAGATAAACCAGAAAATAAAAGATCAGATGGTTTCACTAATTTCTGGACTATATGTAACCAGAGAAAAAAATACTGGCAAAATATAACAAAACTCTTAGATTTTGTGAAAATCATGGTGGTGATAAGAGGGAAAGGGCTAAGACGTGAAGAGTAAGGACAGTGGGAACAACAAGTAGAAGGGTCAGTGTGATGGCACAGAATTTTTATGCTTGGATGAGTGACTTTGAAGTATGAAATCATATTTCCCAAATTATTTAGTTTTGTAAACAAACTGTAGATAAAATGATTGATAGAACAAATTAATCAGTGTTTCTTCTTTCGCTAAGCACCTCAAAACATATGGAATACAGAAATATAAATACTCTCTGGTGAATCTGGGAAAAAAACCTTTTAACTCTAAGTTTTAATGTATTAAAATAGAGAGCTGATGGGAAAATGGCACATGATTTAAGCATGAAAAGAGAAGATCAATCAGCCTCTAGAAGATGGGGTTATGGATGAGTAGTCAGTTTCAGCTCCAGATCTACTGTTTTATTATACTGGAACTGGACATTATAAACATTTTTCTTTTGCAAGTGAGCTCAATGTTAGACTTTGTCAACAGAGATGCTGGAGGGACACTGGAAGACCATACATAGCAAGAGAAAAGGCTTCTTTTCCTGGATCCCATTTTGAAATTAATAGATAAGCAGCAGGAAGCCTGGTAGCACTCCCCTGGGCAATTTCCAGCCCACCAGTTCCAGTATGTAGCCTCTCCTGCACCTTCCTGTGGTAGCACACTCTCTCCACAAAGGTGTGAATCTGTGTTGAGGATGAGATATCAAGTTCTTGAGTTCTCAAGTTCCTTCTTGGTTTACTTACCTTCAACCTGGACTGAAAGTTGTTTCTGCATTTGTAATTTCTGTTCTTTCCCGCTCATATTTCCAGTTGTGGTTTCTATTTCCTGACTGGAAACTAATACAAGAAGTAGTTGACATTCTTCATAGAACTTTAGAAAAGCTCAAAATTTAGAGATGCCATATGTTATAGAAAGCCACAGTGAGCCAGGGTGCTAAAAATGAAGAATGTGAAAATCCATGTCAGGAGGGGTCTTATCTCCCCTGGCTCCTGCTGCTTCGCATAGTCAAGTGACACTTCTGCCCCCTTGAAGACCAAAGGCATTCACTGGAGAAATAGATTGAGAAACACTATGAACTCAGAAGCCTTAAACAACAGAACAGCCATGAAACACTGTCTTGAAAATAGGAATGAAGTGAAAGTTGGCTAATGGGGATTTGGAGAAACCTTACAAAAAAGGTAGCTGGCTGACTATAAAATTGTCTCACAATGAAGGCTAACGTACTTTATGCCCAGTTCTTGCAGAAAGAGTTTTTAGTTCTTTTTCATTCCTTCATTTCTAATTATGAGTCTTCGATTTGAAAGGCAGAGGCCAAAATAAAACAAAAATAAAGAAATAGAAATAGCTAATTATTTATGTCCACTAGTGTTTTTTTCATGCTTGAGTTTGTATTCACTCTCATGGGATACAATAGGCCAGAATTTGGTACCATGCTTATTTAGATTAGTAGAAATATACAGACAGAAAAAATAACATGTCAGTATATCAGTATGCTTATCAGAAAGACTCTCACTGTCCTTACAATCAATCAGAAGCTACTTTCCATCTCCCACAAGGAATTTGTACAGTTGGAAGTGACAATCACTTAGGTACCATGTAGAGAAACCTCTTATACAATAGGAACCTTTTTTTATAATTCACATGAGCATAGCTTCCATGTTCTTTCAACCATCCTAAACAACCCAAATCCTGTGTTTCTAGTAGACTTTTATGGTCCTTGCTCAGCCCTCCATTTCAGATTTAATTTACCAATGAAGGGTCATATTTTTTTTCCAGCAAATAACATTGCTTAGCAAAATAGTTGACATTCCTCTCCATTTTTTTCTTTTTTTGTAAACCAGTACATTTTTGCAATAACAGTGCTGGGAGACAGTAAAGGTCAGCTTCACATGAACAAAAGGGTTAGCTTGGTATGAATGATTTTCTTCCAAAAGAAATTTAAGAAATCATTAATGTCCTCAGAGAAAATATCTTACTTGTGAAATAAGAACAGAATGTCATAAAAACAACAAAGTAAAACATTAGAGGATGAAAATAAGCTTTTAGAAATAAAAAATATTGCATATAAAAACAGATAATAGACTTGAAAGCAAAGCAGAAAATATTTGTATCAGAAGAAGAACAAAAGCAAAAAACCAAAAGGGATGAAAAATTGGAGTTAAATAATTTTTTTATTTTAAGATAATTTCAGGAGGATAAAAACTGATCAGGAAGAATTCCAGGAAGAGAAAACAGAAGTAAATGAATTATTAAAAATTTAAAAAATTCAAAGACAATAGTCTCTCAGGTAAAAAGGCCCACTACACCAATCTTATGAATAATAATAAAAAAAAAACCCTCACACCAAAACTCACAAAAAGATTCTAGAAACATTTAAGTTGACATTATATGAAGTGACTTTATATGAGATGACAGATAAAATATCAGGAACTGGAGTAGTCTTGAACTTCTCAACAGTACAACTGCAAGCGAAAGACTTTGAAGTGACAATGGAAAAATTCAAATGATTTCAAACCTAGATATCTATATATACCATTAATCAATCAAATGTGGAGGTTACGTAGATATTTTTGCATCTGTGTGATCTAAAATATTTGCTCTTATTCAGGTAGAAGTGTTTCAAAACAGGGTCCTAAACTAAAGATAAAACAAGGGGCCCAGGAAATAGGGTTCCACTCTATGAAAAAGAGAATTTCCAGGAAGCAGTGATGAGAAGTTCCAGGTCAAAGACCATTCAGCATGTTTGGAGCACAATGCTCTCAGTTTGAAGCAAGAGATTGGAAAATTTTAGGGTGAATGCCTGCAAGAAAAACACAAAAGTATGATTTGGCAGGTCCGACCACATGTAAAACTGTATTGTAGAGGGTCTTTTCAGAATTTTTCAAAGAATGTAGGAAGAGCTAAATTATTAGAGAAAATTGTGTAAGTGAAAATTGATGTAGTTATCAACTACATGGAAAGAAGCATAAGAAAGGAAACATTTCTAGCATATGACTCAGCAATGCATAATGTTTAGTCAATTATGTAGCTCTTAATATGGATTTAATCAAGAATTGGGATAAAATTAGATTCATATAAGGAGAGAGTGTACAGGAACTCAAATCCTCATTTCCTATAAAAAATAGATATCCGAAGTTGGTGAATTAAAAATAGAAATGTACAGTTATGTGAAATATGATAAATATCAGGAAAAAAAGTGAAAGTTATTGTCTCTGGATAGTGAGCTAATTATGATTGTGTATGAATTGTGTCTTTTAGCTGATTTGACTTATTAAATTATTTGCCACATGTAGAAATAATATAGTATGATGGTTAGGTGGTAAATTCTGAGTCCAACCAAACTTGAATTTAACTTGTTGCTTTGCCACATAAGGACTATGTGACAATGGACAAATCTCATGACCTGGAGTTTTAGTTTTCTCATTTGTGAAGTATTCATAATAATAATATTTCATATAGGTGTTGTACAGATCAAAAATGACAATATATGTTATGGGTAGAATTATATCCCCCCAAACATATGTCAAAGCCCTAATCTCCACTATTTGAATGTGATGTTATTTGAAAATAGGATCTTTGCAAATTTATTCAAGTTAATATCTTAACTGGAGTCGAATGAGTCCTTAATCCAATATAACCGGTGACTTTTATAAAATGAGAAGAAGAAACACAAGAAGTAAATGATAATAAGGCAGAGACTGGAGTGATGCATCTGTAAGCCCGCGAATGCCATAATTTGCCAGAAACAATAGAAGCTAAGAGAAAAGCATGAAACACATTCTCTCCTAGAAACCTAGGGAGCGCATGATCCTTTTAACATCTCGATTTGGTACTGCTAATCTCCATAACTGTGAGAATAAATATCTGTTTTTAAAGTTACCTGGCTAGTGGTACTATTTATTTTATGGCAATCCTGGCAAAGGAATATATTAAAGTTTATAGATGGTACTTGGAGCATAATAAGCAGTATTACTACTCCGTGGTCTTACTCCTTAGTTATGTTTTACTAAGTAAATTACTACTACTAAGCTATTTTTCTAAAGTGTAAAAAGTCTTATTATTAGTGGTTATTACTACTATTACAACATACTATAATTGCAGAAGAGGAAATGGCAGATTCTTCCAAAAGTAGGAAGTCTTTTCTGAGGTGCTGCCATTGGAACTAGTTTGAAGATACTTGCTAAGAAACAGGGGAAAGAAACAGTAAGAAATGATTCAGCATGAGTGACCCAATTACACCTCTGTCTGAGGTAACCTGAAACTGATATGGATTCATAACTATCTGGGGAACCAAAAGCCTATGTCTAATTTTCAAAAATTGTGACTATACCTTGGAAGAGTATGGTTAGTCCTCTTCCTGCAGTCCTCAGAATTATCTTGCCTTCCTTGAATCATTTGGCCTGCTGTAATGACTCTGATTCCAGGAGGCATACTTTATCTGTGACTGACCCTGCTGATTGTTGGAGTAGTGAATTTGGTGAGACTCAGTGAGACTTGTGAGCCTATAATGGATGATCCTGAAATCTAGATCACAGTTTATATATTGTAACTATGTATTTTACATTATCATTTCTTGAAAAGAAAATATGTTAATTCTATTGTGAAGTTGCTGATTAATTCCAATTATTAATCAGTCATGTGGAGGCAGCAGTTTGCAGGGGTATGGTTCAATGTGTATTGAACCTGTGTGTTCTGAACACTTAGCATTTTGCTAGTGCCTGAGTTGCAAATGTGTATGAGCAACAGTCCTAGTCTACCCAGAATCAGACTAGGGGAGAGATGGGCAGTGAAAGGATAATTTCAATAGGATATGATTATATGCTTTGATAGAGGTTCATTAACAAATCACTAACTTAAATAATAGTTGATCATTAGAAAGATTAAAACTAATTCCAGCCAACAATGAGAAAACATTGATAGACCTCATATGAGCACAGATGACTGCCCAACACAAAGTTAAGACTGAAAACCTACCAGCATGGTTTGCTGTGTCCCTCACCCAGTAAAAGGATACTGCCATGTCCAGTGAGACTAATGGACTAACTTAGATCAACAAACAACAAGGAGAAAGGGGTCTGAGTGAATGGAGGAAGTGTCAGGGAGAGGGGGAGGCATCCCAAAAACCATTTACTGATATTGTAATTTACAGAATGAATAATAAAAATTTAAAATTTAAAAATTAAAAAAATAAATTTCATTTTTTTAAAGGAGAAAGAAATTTGGTTTTAGCAATTAGAATAGTAGCAAAACACTGAGGCAAATATTAATAGAAATATTTAATTACTTAGGGAATAAAAGTAATGTGAATAATATGAGGTTGTTATATATTTTAAAAATAACAGATAAACAAGATTAGTTTCCCTAGACATTACTAGGAAAGTAGAGGAAGTCTGCAGAATAAATCTAATTTATTCTTATTTTAACAGAGCACTTGGTTGTCTAATTTTGCTTAAAAATTAAGTTGTTTGGAATAGTTGCACTGTTTAGTTGATTAAGATATGAGTGAATTACAGTACCATAGAAAGCACAAATTATATTGGTAATTTTAGACAACAGTGACTTTAAAAGATAAAATTGATAAGTGCTTCATAAACTGCGTATATATGTGTATTTCAGGAAAGATTTGAATGCTATTAGTACTCAGAAGGAAAATTACCATTTCTTATATTACTAGTTAGTCCACTGTCTTAAGCAAACCAAATCAAGGACTATTTAAAGAAATAGTTTTCTTGCCTTATAATTAAAAAAATTTTTTCATATAAATAAAATGTGTAATTCAAGGATGTCTTTATGCTTTCTACTGTTTTTTTTCCTAACAGAGAAACTATTTCTTTTTTAAAAGAAACAGTGGCATCTTTTATATGAATCTGAAAATATCAAAATATAAAATTATTTTTAGGTAGGAAAAAATATGACTAAGGCCTCTACATTTTGGAGAAATAGTGTGTAAGTTTTTTTCCCCATTTTATTTATATATATATATATATAAATACATGTGTATACATTAATTTTTGTGTGTATCTAAGTATTTTTCCATTACATATATTATACATATTAATTTTTCCCTAGAATTTTATATCTTTTCATGTTAACTTTACAAAAGTAAAGGTTACTATGTATAATAAAACAAATCATGGTCTTTTTCCTCTTTAAATTTGGACTAAGGCATTACTACTTAAAGGGTCAATAATGTCCTTTCATTTTTAAAATATTTGAACAAAGCAAAGATTCATTTAATATTGTAATTTCTATTTCAGCTGATGTTTGATGTTTTTGAAACAGACTAGCAAACTGAGATGTGTGTTAACTCTATATTATTTTTCAGAAAGAATTCTTTGTGGAACTTAGCTTAACAACAGGACAGCTGGGTATAGATGACTCTACACAAGTGCCTCCTGGTTAGTATTTCTTCCATATGGTTTATAATTAATGATAAATGAGAGTTGGTTTAAGATTTATCTTGTCACTCCCAAATTTATGTAATAATTCTTTTATGTATGAAAACTAAGCATGATTTTTGCCTTTACTTGGTTGCTGTTATTTAAAAGAATTCTGTAAATTATGATTATCAGAGATGAATTAAGTTTTATCTTTTTATATGAAGGTCTTAAAAATAATTTTGAAAAGTCATTAGGCATACTTAAGTCATTTTGTTGGGAAAAATCTTTATTGATAGTTCTTGCTAAATTGAAGTAATACTGCATTGTATTATATAAGTTCCAGGTGTGCATCATTGAAAATCAACATGTTATTGATAATGCTGTTGTGAATATTCTTATATATATCAATTGGGGTACACAGTAGTATATTATATATCTGAGAATAAATCACTTATTGTCCTAGGCTGTTCATTTATTCAGTTAGTAAATGTTGCCAGGTTTCCACCAAATAGTTGATCGTACTAATTTATACTACAACCACCTCCCTATAAAAATCATTTGGCTCTGTTACATTTGCATTTAGAATTGTTGGTCATTTTATTTTAGTCATTCTGGTGGGTATGTATTTGGTAATAGTCTTAAGTGCATTTCTCTGCTAGCTAATGTAAATGAGCATCTTTCATATGCTTATTGATCCTGTGGATCTTCTCTTTCATAAAGAACCTATTCAAGTATTTTACCTGTTTGTCTTTATCCTGTTGACTTTCCATGGGTTCTCTATTTTACCCAGATACAAGTCCTTTACTGGACATATGTATTACAAATATATTTCCTACTCTGTGACTTATTTTTCTGTTCTCAATTGGTTCTTTTTTGAACACAAGTTGTTTTAGTTTTAATAGGTCTAGTTTAGAAGTTTTTTTGCTATGATTGGTACTGTAAAAACAAATCTTTGTGCTTCCTATACAATCTATAAATGGCATTCGTCTAGTGGGATTTTACCTATGTACTACTAGTACTACCCTAGATAAGCTTTAGTAGTAGATCCCAGTAGATAGAAGTGGGGCTTTATAAATGAAGTTGTCATCAGTTGGGTTTTTTTGGGAAAAATAAAAGATCAAAGAAACAGAACCATTTCTGTATTGTGAAAGATACTGTGTTTTTATTTCACAAAAGAAAATTAGCTTATCAGTTTTTTTCTTCTGATTAAATATATTTCCCTTTAATTTCTACAAACTTTAAACAATTTAAAAAAGTATTTTTCTACAAATACAGTGTTTTTATAGTTTTTTATAGACCTGTTAAACTCTAAAGATCATTAAAGGTATCAGTTTAAAAAAAAGCAATATTTTTCTAACTACAGCTAATCAATCACATTTGTGTCTAATACTTTTGTTTTATCACTTTTAGAACTTTTTGAAAATGAGCATGTACGCATTGGGCAAAAAGGTAAACTTTTGATATTATATTTTTTGAAAATGAGGCAGTCCTAAGTAAATATCCATATCATAACCTCCAGCTGAAATTTAATTTCAGAGACGCTAAAGACCTAAAAGAAGGAATGTATAGAAAATATAGTCAAGTCTTTATATAAAGTGGAGAAATGCATCATTTTGGTTTATCAACAAATGTCAGGTAAAGAAGTTCACAGCTGGTTCTCTAAAAAGGAGATAATAAATGGCAGACATATTCTTCAAGAATGTTAGCTTAATCCATTTGGCAGTAGAATTTCATTTGAAAATCAAAGCGCCCGGGTTCTCACTTTGATGCACCCACACACTTCTCATTAGTGTTAATGGAAATATGTGCCTGCATCAGGAGAAAATGTAACTGTCACATTTCCTGATGACTATTCATGGTGGTAAATTTAATAACCAAAGAAGCTTCTAGTTCCAGGCAATCATTTTTAGCTATCTTTTGAAGTTTCTTTTCCTTGCTTTTATAAACCCTGTTTTGTCTTTGAAATAGAAAGTGCAAATAAAATCTTTGTGTCAGAATGAACCTTCTTTGGCAATTATATTGTCATGTTCTAATCTACCTATTTCATTTTTTCAGAATCATGTTTATTTAAAATATTTCATTTTTATAATTTGGCATTTTCATTAAACACAATTGTAAAGTAAAGCATTTGTTTCATGTCTGTTAGTTTACACAATTTGTTGTTGTTGTTTTTCTTGGTCTTGTCATTTTCATTTAGTATAAGATTTTTTTCCCTTTTAAGGATACAAAAATTCAGTACTTAGATAAATAAAGTTATTGTTTAGTATGTGTTTTTTCATTTTGTTTGTTTGCTTTGGAGAGCCTTTATTTCCTAACTTAATAGCTAGTATTTTTGTTAAAATACAAATATAAGCAAAAGGATAGCACATTAATTTTGTGTACTTGGCTGCTTGTAATAGTTTTTGGCTGCCATAAAAGGTTGTCAGATCTTACATTTTTACTTTTTTTAAAAAAAAATCCCATTTTTCTACTGAGTTTGACAGATAGCTAAGTCATCGAATAAAATGTGTATCTTGCATCTTTTATAATCCTTAGCCATAGTACTGCAAATATATGCTACTTCCAGCCATAGATATTCATGACATAATAGTATATCCCTAAGAATTTTAGGGACTCTGTAGATATGTTTTTACTTGATCCTGAAATCAGATTATTTTCTTATATTTAGATTATTAATTTTAGATTCCTGGAGCCATAGTCAAAGCAAGCTGATCTCAAGGTTTACCAAGATGGGGTATGAGATCGAAAAGCTTAAGACTTAAACAGCCACATCAAAATTCAGAGTGAAAGAAGGTTGTCTAGAAGTGATATAATTGTGTTATATATAAAGATAAAATCTTAGTTTCCCAAGATTTTTAATTGACTATTTCAATGCTATTTCTTACATTATAAATTTTATACTGCGATTTTAACACACTCTTGCCAGTTCTAGCAGAACAAGACAGTGCTGCTGCTCAACAGTATATCAGACAAGGGAGTCCCACAGCACTGAGAGCTGAGCTATGGGCTCTCATTTTGAATATTTCCAGTCAACCAGAGGTAAGAAGAAAAAAGTATGGGCCAAATTTGAGTTATTAGTATTTATTGTTTCAAATATTGTTTCCAAAGTTATTCAAAGTAAAAATACACTTGTTTCTTAGTCTAGTATTTATCCTCTTCTAAATTTTCAAAATAACTGTAATTTTGATTCCTAAGATATATTTAACAAGTAATTTAAACACTATGTGCTTATCATGAAAGTTTTTGTGGTTAATTAAATAATGTGAATTTATACATATAGCACAGAAATTTTAAGAAATGGGCTCTTCCAATGCACATTAGTGAAATGTGTGGTAGACTGTTAGAACAGGAAGAAATAAAGACAGTCAACTCAGTATGCGTAAGTGAATACTTTGTTCCTACAGTACCTTTTAAATATGCGTTATCTTTATGGTTCTAAAAATTGACAAATTATGTGGGTATATTATTTTTCGAAGCATAAGAACATTTTATTTTAGGAAATATAATGAATTTGAAGAGAAATAACCGACAGGTGATGGATAATAGAGAAAAATTATGTAAGACTAATTCTTTTTGAAATATTTTAGTGAGGATTTAATTTAAATTGTTTTCTTTTTAAGGCCATTAATCATATAAGTTATCTATTTAAAGATTTTAAAAATAACAAAATAATACTTCCCTAGACAAATGGCTAAAAATGTGAGTTTTAGAATCATGACCTCCCAAACTTACTTGAAAGATATATTTAAGCAAGTTTCTTAAATTTCTTCAAATCTAAATTTGCACATGTTTAAATATAAATGATCTTTGTGTCAGAATTGTGAGAATTAAATAAAATAAATTATGAGTCTTAACATCGTACCTGACATAATGTTCATTGTTAATGGTAGTAATAATAATTACATGTTACATTTAATTATATTATAAATTACTTACGATTAGTAATAGTGCACTTTTCAAGGAACTCAAACATTATTTTGTAATAGCTACGCCTCTAACTTTTACAAGTGGTGTGTATGTGTGTTTAAATCTCCCTATGTGAATGGCAATGTCAAAAATCACTTGCTTCCTTTTTAAAAGCTGTTTGTGACTTATTTCAGAATATTTGTACCAAGTGATATTGCTGACCTTTTGTGCTGACACTCTGGAAGTAGCAGTTTACAGATCTGAGTGTATGTTGGGCATTTTTCTGTGAGTGTGTCAGCTATTGTAGAAGAGGTTGTAACTCTTCTCCCGATCTGTTTAGATGATCTAGCTACTTTACTGATCAGGAGCAAAATAAAATAAATTTTGTCTCTGTAGAGGAGCTAGCTACTGCCATTTCAAAATCAAATATAGGATTTCTCTAGAACTATCCTACATTAAAACTAGTACTCTCAAATGATTCTATAATGCAGTGTTCAAGGGCAGCCTTTCCACTTGAATTTTAGACCTCATAGTCATCTTAATTTTCTAAATGCAAAATGACATATCTATAATAGACTTTAGTATTTTCAGAAAATCAATCTATTGAATAAAGCATTTCCCAGTACTTCCACTTATTTCAACTGTAAAAATATAACTTCAACATTTGACAGTACCAGTTCCAAAGTAATCGTTAAGTGGTACATTATAGAGGACAAGAGAGGAAGGTAAAGAGAACATTTACTTATTATGAAGAATACTTAATTAGAACTTTTTGTTCAATTACTTTCAATCACTTTAAATAAGCTATGCATATAAATACAGTCATAGTTGAGGACTAGAAAAACAGAATATTTCATATTTCATACTCAAAGCTATTTTTATTTTTAATTTGTATTGCTTACATATTTATGTGTAAGAGTATGTATGTGTGTATGTGTGTGTGTGTTCGTTGCCCAGGGTTCTCCCACTACCATGTCACCTGTGAACTGTCATCTTGATCTTTTGTGCTCATCCCTTCCCTCATTTCTCCCACCCTCTGTCTTCCTCCCTTCCTGATTGCTTTAGTTCAGTTTCAGCTTGTTAGTTTTGACTTTATCTTGACCTTTTGTTTATTTTCCCTATACCCCACCCATCTCACTTAAGTGAGACCATCTGGTTTTTGTCTTTTTTCTTTCAGACTTATTTCTGCTGGCATAATTCCTTCTAGGCTCATCCATTTTATCACAAATGCATCAAATTTATCTCCTTTGGTGAATAATATTCCATTATGTAAATATACCATAACTTTTTCATCTATTTGTTAGTTTGGGACATTTGAGTTGTTTCCAAATCCTGGCTATTGTAAATAGTACTGCAATAAACATACGAATACAGGTGTCCTTTTGAATCAGTATTTTGGTAACCTTTGGGTAGATTCCCACTAGTGGAATTGCTAGATCAAATGGTAATTCCATTTTTAGTACTGTGAAGGTCTTCCACACAACTTTCCATAGTTGGTAGACTAATTTGCATTCCACCAGCAGCATAAACGTGTTCCTTTTTCTCCACATCCACACTAGTAGTTGTTGCTCATTTTTTTGATATGGGCCATTCTTACTGGTGTAAGGTAGTATCTCATTATGGTTTTGGGTTGGTTTCCCTGATTATAAGTGATATTGAGCATTTTTTCATGTCTGTTGACCTTTCGTGTTTTCTCGTTGGAGAAGTGTCTTTTGAGTTCTTCTCCCCATTTTTTGATGGGTAAAGCTGTTTTTAAAAATCTTAATGTCAATAGAAGGATTTTGGTTATAATGGTTTAAGTTCCTTGAAGTTAATTTAGTATTTTAACTAAAACATCTAGCTTTGATTCTCTTTTTAAGAATGTATGTTGTTTTAAAATATAGTATTTATATGTTTTCTTATCTCTAATCTCTAATGTGTATCAAAACAATTCAAATTCAGTAAATGTTATTTATGTTTTAAAATGTTTTGCTTAATTTTAGTTTACTAATTATAGGAAGACTATTTTTCTGTAGTTGTAGTCACTGATAATATAGAATTGCTTACTATATATAAGTTCCATATATAACTTATGATATGTTACCATCTATCACTAAGTTCCAGGTAGATTATAAGTATTTAAATTTAAAGATAGCAATTTTATAAGTAATGGGAACATATGTATATTAATATGTGATGGGAGACCCTTGTCCAACACGTAAAAAATCCAGTTATAGGGAATGTTTAAAAATTAATTAAAATACAATAAAAAACCAGATGACATTGTTTTGAAGAAAAAGCATTTGTAACAGTAAAAGGTTAATTCTTGTTATAAGAAATCTAAGAAATTAAAAAAATAATATAATGTAAAGAAAAACAGGTAAATATGGAAATTCAAATGACTGGTGAACATATGAAAGAATATCCAACTTTATTTTTAGCTTGGAAAGTATTAATTGATACAACACAGACATACTATTTTTCATCTATGAGAATGCTGAAAATAAGGTAAACATATGCTCTCATATGTTGTTAGGGGAAATTTTAACTGATGCTTTTTTGGATAGTAGTCAGTCTGTAATCCAAGTAAAGATATATGTTGCCTTCAGCCTATAAACCCATTTTTACCAATTTATTCCAAAGATATGTGCATGAGGACATATTTACTATATTTGTAGTGGGGAAAAATCTGAACATCTATAGGGAAATGATTATATAGTGATCTATAGCACAGCTTTGAAAATATTGAAGTATGCTATGAAGTGTAGCTATTAGAAAGAATGAGTTAAATATGTATTTGTTAACATAGATGGTTGATGCTGATTCATCATTAGGTTATATAGAAACTGAATAAAGAGTATAGTATGATTCCATTTTATGTTAACAAAATCTAACAACAACCAGAGCCCCTAAATGTGATTATATACTTGGGTAAGCATGAAGAAACATAAAAGAATACAAATTACAAAAATGATACAAATACAAATATTAGTTTCTTCAAGATGGGTGGAATGGAAGGAGAAATAATTTTCTTTATCTAACTTTAGATGAACTTATTTTGGTCATGACTTATTACTTTGTAATTTCAAATAGCCACTAAATTCCCATATTATCTTAAGGCAAAGAGCACTTTGACCCAAACCAGACAACTATATATTAAAGAATCTTTCAAAATTAAGAAATCACTTTTCAGGAAACACAGGAGTCAGGCACTACTCTGCCAAGTCATCTGCATGAAGCAGATATCCTTCTGTGTCTCAGGCAACCCTGCCCCACAGTGCTTACTTGTTTGAGGAAATGTCTTCAAAAAGAATCGTACAAATTAGTGTGTGCTAATAGAGCCAGGCAGGTTTGGACATGAGCAGAGACCAGTGCCTGAGAGATGAATGGAGGAACTTCAGCTAATGCAATGAACTATTTCCCACTCTAATAGATCAACTACTACCCGCTTGATTCTCATCTTCATGCTTTTTGCCAACTTTGTGGATTCCCTGACCGACTACTAACCTGACATTTAAATTGATTGTTATTGTTTCAAGTTCCCCCTACCTTTTTCTCCCGCCCTTTCTTTGTTGTTTGCTCTTTCTCTCCTTTCTGTCCTCCTTTTTATTGTTTCTTATTTTTTACTATTAATTAATTTATTTGTTTATATATATGTTTCACATCTTCGTATTCCCTGGGGATCACCACCACCTTCCCTCCCTGACCACTCCCTCCCATCTCCCCTTCACTCCCCCCCTCCCCCAGTTATGTTCTTTCATTTGGTTGTTAGTTGTTAGTTTGTTTTGACTTTTCCTCCTGGCCTTTTGCTTGTTTTACCTATATCCCATATATTAGTGAAACCATTTGGTTTTTAATTGATGAGTAATATTCCATTGTGTATATATACCACATCTTCTTCATCCATGTATATGTCTTGGGACATTTGGGTTTCAATGTCCTTGCAATTATACATAGTGCTGCAGTAAACATACAAGCACAGGTGTCCCTTTGTACAAGCACTGAGGTCTCCTTTGGGTAGATTCCCAGAAGAGCTATTGCTGGGTCAAATGGTAGTTCCATTTTCATTAGTTTGAGGGTCCTCCACACTGCTTTCCATAGTGGTTGGACCAGTTTACATTCCCATAAGCAGTATAAGAGTGTTCCTTTCTCTCTACACCCACACCAGCACCACCCAATTTTTTGATGTGGGCCATTCTTACTGGTGTAAGGTGGTATCTCATTGTGGTTTTTATTTGCATTTCCCAGATTACCAATGATGTTGAGCATTTTTTCATGTGCCTGTTGGCCATTTGTATTTCCTCTTTGGAGAAGTATCTTTTTAGTTCTCCCATTTTTTTGACTAGTCTTCTTGTTTTGTTTTTGCTAAGTTGTGTGAGTTCTCTGTGGATCTTTGTTATTAAACTTTTGTCACTTTTATGTTTTTTATTTTGTATTAAGTATTAGCTTAATCTTAATCACTGTAGAATTCATCAGACTTTACACTATTCTGAAACTATATCAATAATATAGTAGAATAATATAGAGATCAAAAAATGGTCTCTTTCAAATGCTGTATTGTTGCTTTTACAAGGGGTGATTATTATGTATAATCTTTAAAAATAATAGTAGTCCTTTGGAGTTTTTATATAGGTTCTGGGATCATATTTCCTGGGATCATGTCTTACTACCTTTGTAACCTTGGACAGCAAGTTACTTTTTTCTTTGTGCCTCAAATTTTTTTTTTTTTTTTTTGAGACTAGGTCTCGCTATTTTTGCCTGTGGAACCACAGGCTCACGTTGCCCGGGGTACCACGGACTCAAGCAATCCCCAGCCTCAGCTTCCCAGGTAGTTGGGATTACAGGCATGCACCACCATGCCCAGCTATTTTTTTTTGGAACTAGGTCTCTCTACAGGCCCCCAGCGGGACTCGAACTGCGATCCCTAGCCCCGGCTGCTTCATAGGCTGAAGTTTCTCAAATTTAAATGGGAATAATAATCACTGAACTATTTTGTTGGAATGGAATTAAATGAATTAGCTTTGTACTGGAAAAAGTGTGCCTAGAGCATAGCAAGCAACTGCTTAATACTGTAGTTGCTATTACAGTTAAATTATAGTTAATCAATTTAGCAAGCATTGACTACCCACCAGGTACCAACTCTTATCCTAAATGATGGGATTGTTCAATGTCTATTGAACATCTACCATTGATGTGGCATGGAGAATATAGTAGTGAGTAAAATGAAGTCCTTTTTTTTTTTTTTTGCTCTTAGTATTCTATTGTTAGTGATTCTATTATTATTTCCTGAAGTTGGAAGTAACCTTGTAAATGTGATTGACCCTTAATTCTTTTGTTCATTTTAAATTTAGGACATCTTGTATTATGAGCAGCTCAAGACTAATGTGATACAACATGACCTTTTAGTGGACAGTTTAATTTACAAAGTGAGTAAAAATGTACATAATTTCTTTATATCATTAACATAATTAAGCAATTATTAAGTTACTAAACATGCAGGGTCTGCACTAGTATGATAATGCATATTTCCTTCTAAAAGTAACTTTAAGTGATCTTCATACTTACAAAGTTAAAAATTAGCCTTTAAAATTTATAATCCCCATTCAGTGTTACCTTTCCCCTTTAAAACTCTCCTAATGATCTTTTCCTGACCTTCCCATTTTTTAATTAAGAGAATAATGAGCATCTCTTGTCCTTACAAGTTTTTCCATATTAGCATACATTCACTATCCCAGAGTCATCCTTACCTCATTTCAGTCTCCCCTTATTCCTGCTTTGCCAACAGTTTAGCTGAATTTTGTAGACTGAACATATTGTCATGAATTGCTGCAATATTTTTTGTAATAGTTCCCATATTTCTAATATAAATGTTTTCTTGCTGGTGAGATTGTAAACTTCTTAAAGATAAACGTTGTCTTTTTTGTTTGTTGAACTAAGTGATGTCTTCCATGTGAATAATCAGGAAGGCATAGATTGTTAGTATTTTGAGAGAATGGCAAGTATGTGAACTTGCACAGTTCAGACTAATACTGGAACATGAATTTGGGGCCAGATTGCATCTGCTTTTCCAGTTTTAGGATACCTAAATATTAGTTAAAAGGATAAAGAATTGAAATAAATTATAGGAATATTAAAAGAATCTAAACTTGTGTGAGGAATTTGAGGTCAAATAGTATGTCACATATATTAGTAAAATAATGGATAGCAATGATAATATTGAGTTGGAAAGCTTATAAATATTCACAGTTATAAAATCAGAGTATTGTTTCTAGAAATTGTATTTATGTCTTAGTACTGTAGACATGCATTTTTGTCCTTTTCAAGTCTCTCCATTTTTAATTATAGGATGTGAAGTTGACAGCAAGCAATGATGATTATTATTTTGTATTTGAAGATTACTTATATCAGGTAAGTTGAAAAATTGAATATATAATATTCTTATTTTACATTTTAGAATCCATGGTGCTATATAAGATATTTCTGTCGTTAACTAAATCCTCCTGAAACCCAAGCCATGCTTTTTTTTTTTTAAATCAAATTAGTGTTCTAAGTTTGTGATAAGATTAATTTTTATTCTTATTATGTGACTAAGGTGGAGAAATATAAGTATTTGAGTTATTCCTTTGGTTATTTTGTTACAACTGGAAGAGATAAATAGGGACAGATTGTTAAGCTTGATGTCAAATTTATATTTAAGCCATCCCAAGATGTTTGGAGAAAGTATTTTGCATTCACTTCTATTAAAGGCAATGAGTAAGTAAGTGTTTTGAAAGGAGTTTTAAGTGTTTTAACTATTCTTGATCATTTCATAAGTTGATATTGTGGGTGTTTGTATTCTTAGGTCTTTTCCCTAACTACTAAAATAAAAACATTTTGTCATAAAGAAAAAATATGTAATTTACACAGAATTGCCTACATGTTCTTTTTTTAAAAAAAAAGATCACATATACGTTCAATTTGAGAGAATTTCCTGGAGAAAATATCTAGATTCCTCATAGTAATTTCTACTTGATTAAATGTAAAAAATGAAACTAGACCATTTTCACACCAAACATAAAAATTAATTCAAAACGAATTATATACTTGAATTTAAGAGTTGAAGCCATAAAATACATAGAAGAACATATAAGCAAAACACTCCACAACATTGGCCTCAGGGATATCTTTTTGGATTTGACCCCATCAGCAAAGGAAACAAAAGCAAAAGTAAATGAATGGGACTACTTGCTTCCGTACAGCATAAGAAACTACCATTAAAACAGACTAGGAAAAGGCCAGGCACGGTGGCTCGTGCTTGTAAGCTTCAGCCTATGAAGCGGCCCGGGCTAGGGATCGCGGTTCGAGCCCCGCCTGGGGCCCGTAGCGAGACCTACTTCGAAAAAAAATAGCTGGGCGTGGTCGCGCACCTGTAACCCCAGCTACCTGGGAAGCTGAGGCTGGGAATTGCTTGAGTCTGTGGTACCCCGGGCAACGAGAGCCTGTGGTTCCACGGGCAAAAATAGCAAGACCTAGTCTCAAAAAAAAAAAAAAAAAAAAAGCAGACTAGGAAAAAAATCTTTGTTTTTATTTTTCTGTCAGTAGTCCCGAATTGCAAGTTAACTTATCAGTACTATTTTTAATCATTTCTTTATGGGATGTTTATTAGGTACCAGGCCCTGCTCTAGGCTCTTCAAGTGCTTTTAACTAGTTCTTAAACATCCTTGTGAGGGAGCTCTATTTCCATTTTACTGATGAGGGAGAGCCCACAGCTCAAACTCATACAGCTACCAGGATGCTGGCCAGATTTGTCCAATTTCAAACCCATGAACCACATTACCCTTTAATTTATAAAAATTCTTATCAAGGATGAGATTTCAAGGCTCATTCTTTAAAATTTATTATTTAAAATTCTCCTTATTGGCGTGGATAAAAATATGAGTAACATGAATTTATATCCATCATTTTTATGTGCTACATATTATATGAAAATAATTCACAGAAACATTTAATTCTCATATAATTCTCAGAAACATGCAATATATTTTCAAGAGATTAAAGAAAACTGTAGGCTCAGATAAATCTTTGCAGTTATATATGTACATATTAGTTATAATTCTGGTATATAAATTATAATTCAGACTTACATAGTCCAATTTCTCATAGTTCTTCTAAAGAAAATCATTATTATGTATAACCTCATCTTCACAGTTCATATTTTACTTAGCAATAAAGTTAGATTTCCTAGTTAATTTGACTGAAATCATCATCTTCATATAATTATGTTTTCTAGCAAATTTACAGTTGTACTGTCACTTCCTTACAGACACAAAATTGGAATCTCAAAAGTTAAAGCATCTCAAATTAGAATAAGTTGGCAGCTCTTTGCTTGTATGCAGGATTGCACTCAGTACATAATGTCTAACATACTACCTCTGGCATTATCGCCTTACAGTTACTAATGTTCTCTCTAGAGCAGTCTCAAATATCTTGTCTTCTCTAGGGCAACAGGAACTCTAGGGGGATATATTTAAGCACAGAGCTTCTACTGACATTAGTATGTTCCCACTACCTGCTAAAGGAAGGTTAATACAAACATTTTTTTAAGATTTATCCCTTCCCCGCCAAAAAAAGATTTATTTTCCCTCTAGGTAATTGTAGAATGATATTTGTTAGTATATTCACCTTTTGTGTTGTTTTACTTTAGTTGCATTAGATTGTTAGCAGTTATGTTAACTTGTTATTGTATTAGTTTTATTAGTTGTATTAATTGTATTCAGTTATTAGTTGTATTAATTATATTTATTTTTGCTACAATAACAAATTACTGAAAATTTAGTGACCTAAAACAAACCAAATATATTCTTTTACAATTCTGAAGACCAGAAGTCTGAAATGGATTTCATCGGGGTAAATTGCAGCTGTTGTCAGGACTGTGTTCCTTCTGGAAATACTAGAGGAAAATACATTCCCTTGCCCTTGCCAGCTTACCTAGAGTGAATATTCCTCCATTCCTTGTTTGGCCTGTTCCTCCTTCTTCAAAATTAGCAGATACATCTTCTGCTCTCTCTGACTCTGATCCTGCTACATTGCTTCTCTTGGAATTCTTGTGACTACCTTCGGTGTGGTGGTATAATTCAGAATTGTCTTAACTATGTGCAATTGCACCTACAAAACTTCATTTTCCATGAAAGGTAGCATGACCGTAGGTTCTAGGTGTTCAGATATGGATATCTCTTAGGGAACTGTTATTGTGCCCACCATGGTGGGGCAGGAAAGTTTAATAAGAGATTACTTTTTTACTGACTTAATCATATTTCATAGGTTTATAATTTTTTAGAACCTAATCATTTTACTATATCATTGGCAAATATTCATCATTTTATAGGTCTAGATATAAAAATAGCATGATGCTCATTTCACTGTATATGTATATATCAAATCAATTTGTATACCTGAAACTAATATAATGGTACATATCAATTGTATCTTTCTTTTAAAAATGATATCATTATGTTAATATATGTCCAATGCATATTTGAAACTGCATTTAATAATATCTATTATTTTTAAACTGTGGTGAAAAAGTACAACATAAAATTTACTACCTTAACTATTTCTTAGTGTACAGTTCAGTAACATTAAGTCTTTTCACACTGATTTGGAACCTTTGTGCTTTCTGTATGCTAGCTCTTTGTTCAGTAAGATGGAATGTTTTATTGACATATAGACAATATTTATAACATCAGAATTGTCCATCTTATTGTAAGTGTATGTTTCTTAATATTGAAATACTAGAAATAGTCCCACTAAAATAAGAAAAGGATGTTTTTGGAATATCTAGGCAATTGGATACATAAGAAAAAAATAAAATCTATATGATATGATATGAATATGATAAAATGATATCAGAAAGATTACAAAATTATTATCATTATAAATATATAAAAGTTCAGGGGAGTTAACTGAAAACCTTTAGAGCTGATAAAATTGTTCCATTAAGTGCCTGATTACCAAATAGAATATGAAAATCATTTGCTGTTTTAACTATGAGAAATAATCATTTAAAATATATAATTAAAAGTAAAAAGCTGGGGAACTTTAAAAAGGACTGAACTCACTTCACTGACATAGTTCTCTTTTTTTAAAAAAAATTTTAGTTTTATTTTTTTAATGGATTGCACACACACACATATATTTTATATCATTGTTTACCCTGAAGTTCTCCCACCACCTTACCACCCATGAACCATCTTACTCTCTTCTGCCCATCCCTCCCCTGATTTTATGCTCTTCCCCCTCTCTTGCTCTATCCTTCAGTTCTGTTGACAGATTTAAATTTTTCTTGTCTGTTTGTTTTCCTTGTATCTCTCATAACAGTGAGACCATCCAGTATTTCTCTTGTTCTTTCTGGCTGATTTCCACTAACATGATTCCTTCTAGCTCCATCCATGTTGCTGCAAATGATGTAAGTTTATCTTTTTTGATTGACAAATTATATTCCATGTGTACATATACCACAACTTTCTGACCCATTTGTCTGTTTGGGGGCATTTGGGTTGTTTCCATATGCTGGCTATTGTAAATAGTGCTGCAATAAACATCTGATACAGTGTCCTTTTGAATGAGTGTTTTTGTATCCTTTGGGTGAAGCATAGTCCTCCTCCTACTATAAACATAAAGAAAAGCTGGATAGAAGATAATAAAGAATGTGATCACATTGCCAATCGTTATCATATTATTCAGTAGTCATTGATTAGGCAATTCATTTCTATATATTTGTCTTACAAAGATCTATATGTACACATTGAGACAGTGAAAAACTTTTGACCTTGTCAGGAACAGGATAAAGTTGAAAATCATTTAAATGCTCACTGGTAGAAAACTAGCCCATTAAATGAATGATGGTAACATTTGACCATGTCCTTTCTGCACTTGACTTTCAAGACACTGTATTCTCTTGTTTATTATATATATATATATATATTTCACATCTTTGTATTTCCTGGGGTTCACCTTCCACCTCCCCTCCCTGAATACTCCTACTCATCCTACTCCCACCCCTAAGTTGTATACTTTAATTTGGTTGTTAGCTTGTTTTGACTTTTCCTCCTGGTCTATTGTTTTTCCTTGGTCCCATATATTGGTGAAATCACTTGGTTTCTGTCTTTTTCTTCCTGACTTGTTTCTGCTAATATTTCTTCTAAGTACATCCTTGTTACCATAAATTCATCAAATTTATCATTTTTAATTGATAGTAATATTCCATTGCGTATATATGCCCCATCTTTTTTTATCCATTCATCTGTTTTGGGACATTAGGGTTTTTTCCATGTCCTTACAATTATAAATGGTACTGCAATAAACATTCGTGCACAGGTGTCCCTTTATATAAGTATTGAGGTCTCCTTTGGGTAGAATTCACCATGTTCTTCTTGGTTTGTCTCATATTACTGCTCACCAGAAGAAAATCAAGCATTTTGGTGAGCTAAAGTTTTAGGGGACTTTAAGGAAGAGACTATAATATTTCAAATTTAAAATTAGATAAGAATGTTTTGTTGTTTATAACAAGGGGGGAAATCACAGTAAAATATTAGGACTATGGAGACTCAAGTCCCTTTTTCCTGAATGTTGTTAGTTACTAGAAATGCATACATAGAACCACTTTGTGCTCCTTACAAGTTAACCTTAACATACTGCATCTCAAACCAATTCCCAGATGTCTCATACTAAGGAGGTGTCCTAAAACCCTTCATTTGCTTCATTAGAAATGCACTTCTTCTGGTTATTCCCCAGTCCTTCGGACTACTTCCTTCTCTTCTTCCTAATATCTTGATGTTAGAGTGTCCCAGCTCTCAGTTATTGATCTTCTTTTCTTTAATTGAATTAACTCACTTGAAGATTTCACCAACCTCCTCTATCTTGTGGCTTTCATTATCATCTTACATTGGTAATTCCCAAATTCACATCTTCAATCTAAACACTCTCCTGTGCTTCAAACTAGTTTGACTAGTATCTCAAGCTTCATCTTGGACATTGACAGTTATATATTTTGCAGCTCTCAAACATATTGAAAAATGGCTCATTCTGAAAATGGTTCCACTCAGTTTTTCCCTGTCATCTTTCTGTTTATTCAGATCAAGAATTCTTCCACTTGGCATCATCTTTGATTTCTGTTTTTCTCTCTCACATCCTACCCAGTATATTAGCAAATACTTTGGCCCTGTCTTTACATTATATTTAGAATTTAACCACTTTCCCCCACTCCCACCCCCACACACACTCACTGTGTTATAAGATAGCTTCCCAGTGAAACAGACTCAACTTGAGAATTAGCATGCCAGTGGTTCATTAGGAGATGTTCTGAGGATCCACAACTGTGAATGGGCAGTGAATGAAACAAGAGTGAGCAGAGGGAGAGAGACGTTTCGGTTAGTATAATTCAAATGGAAACCTCAACTAATGCTCAAGAGTTCTGAAATTGGAAATTTCTGAAAATGGACAAACCCTCAGAGCTGCCCTCAGATGGCCATGGGAGGCTCAGACCTTTTCTCCATGTGTTATTCATCACTAGATGGCCCTATTCCAGGAAAGGGCATAACTTGAGCAAATAAGATTATTCACTGCGGCACTACTAGCAGCTACAGTAACGCCTTCATTCCTGAAGAGTTATCCTATCTGGTTGGTACATCTTAGTATAAGCCACTATCAACAGCTTCCTAAAGGCTCTACTTTTGTCCTATCTCAACCACCCTTTTTATGGAATATAAGTTAGATCATTTCATTTCTCTGCTGAAAACCCGGCTGAGACTCTTCATTTCACTCCCAACAAAAGTCACTATCCTGACAATGACCTGTAATGCCTTGCATGACTTGATCTCTTTTCACTTTGACACATCTCTTCCCACTCATCTGCTCTAACCACATTAGTATCCATGTTGTTCTTGCAACATATCAGACACATCTTGCCTTAGCACCTTTGCAATTGTTGGCTTACCTGCCAGGATTGCTCTTTCCCCAGATATCTGCATTTTAACTTTCTTGACTCCTTTCAAATCTTTGATCATGTTTGCTTCCCAGTGAAGCCTACCATGACCTGTCTTTAAGACAACCACTTTCCCCCTTTCTCCTATACTTTGTTCCCATTAATACTTGCCACCTAATATACTACTAATGTAGCTATTGATGTTTACTATTTATTGTAAACATCTGTGATTAAATCCCACAGAAGATGTTTTTCTGTTTGTCCATTTATAATATTGCAAGAACAAAGCACCTAGAACAGTGCCTGCTACGTAGTAGAAACAGCAGTGTAGAATTAGTAAAATAAAATAAGGGAAAAAATGGGAATAAAAGTAATTTTATCCAAGGTATAAAAGTAATTAAGAGATATGGTAGGTGGGATAAATGTATTCCAATCTTACATCTTATTGGAGTCAGTAGAAGTAATTAGAGAATCTGAGACATTACTCAAAAAATAATGTCTAAGATTTTTCCAGAAATGAAGATAAGCAAAATTTTAAGTTGAAAAACATGACAGTGTTGAGTCATATAAATAAAAATCCAAAATCAAAAATATTGGGGGAAAGATACAAAATACAGAAGAAAATTAGTAGTAGTGGTAAGTAGCATTAGTGGTAGTAGTAGTAGTAGTAACCATATATATTTTAATACTGCCATGTGCTGGTTACTGTTTTAAACACTCTATATAGTGTATACATTGTACATGTGAGCGAACTAAGACACCAATAACTTGTCCAATGTCACACAGCTAGTATGTGATAGAACTGAAATTTGAACTGTCTAGTTTTTGCAATAAATTCCATATACATTATTTTACTACAAAGCGAATCAATCAAAATGTAAGTTGGGATGGACTAGGTTATAGTGGGTAACACAAATCCAGAAGCTCAGTGGCTAAAAACAACAAATGTTTATTTTTTGATCATGGCCATATCTGTCTCAGGTATTTCCAGTTATCATCCTCACTCTAGGACCCAGGCTGGTAGAGTAACCACTAACTGAAATACTAGTGGTTGTTGTACAGAGAGAATAAGAAAATCTGGTTAATTGCTATGGTTTTTGAAGCTTCTATTTGGCATATCATTGAGTAAAGAGAAATCACATGGCCATACCTAATACTAAAGTGGTCACAAGAGAGAAGCTGGGGAAGAACCTGAAATATTTGATGAACAACACCAGTAATTTTCCATAATTTGGTTAAATATACATAGATTTATTATAAATGTGGACAGTACCTCCTAAGTATGAAAGAAACTATTGTTAGATTTGAGCAAATTAAAAATAAAAAGCACTTTTGTGTCAAAAAGCACAAATTATTTGATCAAGGGCGTTTATAAAGTGTAATTAGACCAAACATTAGAATTACAAGAAATTTAAATAAAACATTCAAGTCTAAAGACATCTATTTAAAATTTGTCCAAGATAAACTAGAAGACATTGAAGTGTAAATGGAAAAGTATTCAACCTCATTAGTAATTAAAACAAGTTATTCCTTTTTACATATAAGAGAAAATGTGCAATGTCTTGCTGTTGGCTATATATTTTTAAAGAAAGAACACAAAAACACTAATTTGAAGAATGTGTGTTCTCCTGTGTTCATTGCAGCAGTATTTACAGTAGTCAAAGAATAGAAACAACAAGTGCCCAGTGACAGCTTATTGGATAAGGGACATGTGCGTATATACACAATAAAATACTGCTCTGCTGCTGAAAAAAATAAGATAATCTCTTGCCATTTGTAATGAAATGAATGGAACTGGAAGAGATTATGATGAGCACAATAAGTCATTATGAGAAACATACTAGATATTGTCATTTATATATAAAATATAGAGAAACAAAACAAAGTATCAGATAAAACTAAACCAATAACAAAACCTAGGAATGTGGCTGCAGATAATGGTGGGGAATTACTATTGGTTTTGGTAATGGATGTAGTGTGGTAACTACACCTGAAAGGGGGGGTGGGGTTTCCTATGCCTCTGAATTGTGTACAGTGTTGTAAACCAATGTTAAGGCAATAGAAAAAATATATATACATGCATTTTGTGGCTATAAAAAAGAAAGAAACCTATTTGGAGGACACTGTGGTATTATGTATCAAAAGTTTTAGATTTAAAATGCCAACACTTTCATCAGACACCTAATCCAGTTTTAGGAATTGAAATAAAAGTATAGATAAATATTTCACTGTAAGGAAGTCCACTGCTTCCTTGTTGTTTATAGTTGAGGGAAAGTAGAAGTAAATAAATGTGAAATAGTAAAAGGGTGGTTAAATAATCTATGGTTCATATAGCAGAATGTTCTGCAGCTTTAACAAACACAGATAGAAAACATCTATTTTATAACGTTAATTAGGGCAGTATTCATAATCCTATTTATGAAATTTTGTTATATATAAGAGCAGTCTGAAAAGTATACATCAAAATGTTGACACTGGTGATATTATGGGTCTTTTTACTCCTTTTTTGATATTGTATTTTTAATTTTTATTCTAAACATACATTGCTTGTGTACTCTTTAAATATAATAAAAATAAATCAATGGCAATGGTTGGTACACATTTCATCATTGAATCTGACTAATGTCCATTCTCCACATCTATTCTTTTTCTAAAGCTTTATTTTGGTATATAGCAACTGCAGTTTCTGCTATTACTCAAGGTTAGAAGACTAACAGTGAGAAATCTTGGCTGAATTTGGTCATTCCGTTGGGCATCTACTGTAACATTTCCCATAGGAGTACCAACAGAGGGCGCTCCTCTCACGGCAAAACAGCGCTGCATTAGGAAGAGCCTACCTCTTGACTTCCCAAGCAGGAAATCACGTTGACTGTTATAAAACGGTGCTTAATTGTCTGTTGTTTCCCCCCAATGTTATACCCAGGTATTACTTTGTTTTTCCCGGGACACGTCTGTGTTGGGTCACTTTGCGTACAACAGTGCTTCACCACCGAAATCATACATAAGAGGTAAAATTTTAGTGACACAAAGTAGTCTAATGCCGAAGAATACCAACATTTATTTTATAGCATATGTTGGTGTTGTTAAATTTTTTCTTGTAAATTATTTAATAAAGTTTCCCGCGGATAATTGGAGCTATCTTTTCACCTCCACGGAAGTTGGTGCCCAAGCAATTTCTTACACATCACAGGAACATGGTCCACCAAGGCAGCTTGTACAGTAACTGTCCTATCTCCCTTGTCTGCTCTCCTTTACGCTGTTTTTGTTTTCCCTGTTGACTTTCATTTTCCCTTCTAACTAGGAGTTTATTCATTTTCTTTTTTCTACTTTTTTACCTTCTCCATTCCTTTTTTCAAAATGTTCCACCACACTGAATTTTGATATAATTTATATGCCACTACCTCCCTAATTTCTATTTTAATACTTTCTTCTCTTTCTCACTGGCTGCCTACAAGACCTGACTATTTCAACATCCTGCCATCACCTGACAGCTGAACTAGTTTCAGCTGAAAACCTTTCCTAACTTCTTGTCACTAAATGGGGAACACCCAAGTCTCTCTGGTCACTCCGCTGTTCCCGTAAAGAGACTATTTTTCGTGTATCTCCTAAGTCTGTCTGATGAGAGGAATCACCAACCCCTCTCCTCATGTATTGCCTTGTGCTGGAGTCAGACTCCTCTTGGCTGCTCCCAATGACTCAGTTCCATTGCTTCTAAAATGAACTTAATGAGATCTTTTGTTTACTTATTTCTTTAATATCATCTCATGAAAAACAATTGTACAACTTAATTATCTAACAGATTTACTTCTAAACTCAGAGAAAAATTTAAGGCCCTCCATTTATCCTGTCTTAATTTAGCTAACTTTATTTAGTTTCCTGATTATTCCATGTTATCCCGTGTTCATTCCATACATCCCCCATATACGGAAGGATTCCCAGTCTTTCACCCCCAGTATCACAGATTATTGCACAGGTGGCCAATATCTTACCAAGTCCACCAACCTATCCTCAGTTTTCATCTCCTGTAAACTTCTAAAACACTTAAAGTCTATGCCAAAAAATTTCTGTTTCAGTTGGGCTTATAAGCTACATGATTGAAAGACCTTATTTTATTCTGTTTACATCTTGGCCCATAACTCACTGTGGAGTACCAACCAGTACTTGCTATTATCCATCCTGTTTCCATCTATCTGTCTATCTATCTAATCTATCATTTTTCATTATTCTCTCGTCTCCTTAACACAAGTCAGTCCTTCTTGTCGCCACCCTAACCTAAATCATTTGTGCTTCTTATTCTTCATCTTCTTTCTTCCACTACCCATAACAAGAACAATAATAATAAATTTTTTATTAAAAATCCTGCAAAGTTTGGTGCCAGAATGCTATGTGGTTTTTCAGTGGATTGAGAATTATTAGAAAAAGTGTCAACATAAAAGTTAAAGATACTCAGTACAAAGTTCAGAAAAACTCAGTATCTTAGTTTTGAGAAGAAACTTCTGAATAAAATCTCCTTTAAAACATTTGATTATGATAGATCTACCTTAATTTTCCAAGACAATTCTGATTTCAAATATGTAGCCTCATTCTTGAATCAGTCTTGTGAATTGTTCTGGGACTCAGAGTGTATGGCCACCATATAGTTAAAGACACTTAATTTTTAATTTCTTAGCACATTCCATAAAAATGTAAACTAATGAGGTATTAGAAGACATAGGGTTTGCTTTACTGAATAGATTAAAATTGCTTATAATTAGCAAAATAATTCTTTGCTTATAAATAAATGCTTCTCTTCTTACATTTTAGGATCTTGGAAGCATTTGTTCTTTAAATACTATCACTCATGCTTATGTTTATATTGTTAACTGATGGAAATTTTTGTTCATATCAAAAGATTGTTGGCATGTTTTCAAATTCCTACCATAAAACAAAATGCAATGGGACTACAGTACTGTAATTTTAAAAGCTATATTAATTTGTACTACATTCACAAAACTAGTTACTTTTATAATTTCTACTTATTTAATCATACTGAAGCCCCTCTGCTTTTTCTCTGATAGGAAAACTAGGACTAGAAGAATATGCTGTCTTTTATCCACCAAATGGTAAGAGTAATGCTATTGCTTCCTCTAGTGGGAAATTGGAAAATTACAACTTTTGTAACAGAAATGTGACTTTCTTTTTTTCCTTCTTTCAATGAATAATAATTTATTCTCTAAAATAAGCCTTTAGTAGAATTCCTATTTTAATCAATATTTTCATGTTTATACAAAATTATGCGTGCTGTCTGATTTCTCTTAAGATAAATGGTAATATTTGTGAGAAAACTAAATAGACTTAGGTGTCAAAGTCCAGGGCACTCAGTTTATTTTTTTAGTTTATAAATTTTTTTTAATTGATTGCACATGTATATACTTTTTACATCATTGTATGCCTCAAAGTTCTCCCACTACCTTGTCACCTGTGAACCATCATCTTAATCTCCTGTGCTCATCCCTCCTCTGCTTTCATCCTTTATCCCCTTCCCTTGCTTTATGCTTTAGTACTGCTAGTTTTAACTTTTTCTTGTCCTTTTGTTTGTTTGCCCTATAACCCGCATATAGGTGAGATCATTCAGTATTTCTCTTTCTCTTTCTGGCTTATTTCCACTAGCATGATTCCATGTTGTCACAAATGCATTGTTTGTCTTTTTTGATTGTTAAATAATATTCAATTGTGTAAATATACCACAACTTTCTGATTCAGTTATTGGTTTTGCATTTGGGTTCTTTCCATATTCTGGCTATTGTAAACACTAACTAGTCTATCCAGGATCTTCCTTTTGGCTGTATCAGAGCAGTGTCCTAATCTTTTGAGTGGATTGCCTTGTGTTGCACTTTATTGTTCTCATAATTCTACAAGTTTAGAACTTACAAAATAAAAAGACTGTGAAAAAAACATTACTGAAAGTCTTTTTTCATTATATAAAGTGATCAAATGGATAGTGACCTTATTTGATATTAAAATTCCTTTGATGTCATTAGACAATTTTTAAGAGATGTGTTTTGGAAAAAACAAAAAAATGACAGTCTTCATTATAACAATATTAAATTGCATCCTGAAGAAACTTTTATTCCAGCAGAGATAAGAACATGGGCTTTGTAATCCAACAGACTTGGATTCAGATCATACGTCTGCCAGCTCACCTAGATAGCATTGCAAGCATTACTATTCCCATGCTAGGGATAGCTCCACTTCGACACTCAAGGTTCTATTTGGGCACCATCCTCTTCAGGAAGCTTTTCCTGAAATCCTAGGTTAGGTTAAGAATCCTTTCTGTAAGCTCCAGTTGAACCCAGTGAGAAAACTCTTTGGCATCTCTTACTATGTTTTCTTAGACTACTCGTATATGTTTTGTCTCCCCATCTAGATTGCAACTTTCTTGAGTTTCATAACCATTCTCTCTCAGTTTTGTTTCCCCAATATCTGGCACATACTAGGACCTTAATGAGTATTTATTTGAACTAAAGTAGAAAGGACTTTTAATTTTGACCTTTAATATATAACATTTGTAACATCTGACTCCCTCAAACTTAATTGTCAGATAATTTTTCACATTTATCTAAGAGTCGAATTTTTTGGAAAAAAATAAACAAACAAAAAACTCTGAAAAGATGTCCATAGAGTCAAGTTCCTTCTCTCTATTCATAAGCAAACAATTTAAACTTAGTTTAGAACATATTAACTTTTTTACTTAACACACTTCTCTAACAAAGATTCTCTGCTTTATATGCAAACCTGTAAAAATGGAAGTGTGGAAAGAAGCTGATATACATGACAAAAACTACAAACAACAGTGTAAGTGAAAGTCAGAGACCTCACAAAGGAAAATAGAAAAATAATAAGACCTAGGAACACTCCAGCAAACCCACCTGAAATACTTTTATGTAAAATTCAGTAACTCTCTGCCCTTTTTAGAGATATTGTTGGGTTGTAGCATATTATAATAATTTTAGGCTTTTGTGATGAGTTAAAAGGGCCACAAAAATTATTTTTATGATGATGACAATTGTAATAATAATGAAAAAACAGTGACAGTTGTTATAGAAGCAGAAACTTTTTCCAAGTAGCACAGTATACCAAGCACTATGCTAAGTACCTTACATACATTGATTCAGTTAATCCTTACAAGAAGCTTCTGAGGCAGCTGTTAATATTATCTCTACATGCATGTAATGAAGCTGAAGCACAGAGTTCTAACTTGCCTGGTTGATGAGTGACAAAGCCAGACTTTGAGCCCAGTTATTTAATTTCAGAAGTAATATTCCTAAACACTATGGCCCCAAAAAGTGGTTGCTAAGTTCATTATGATGTCTCTTAGGAAAAAAAAAAAAGCAGCTAATATATTGAAAATGTACAAGATTACATAGGTTCTAGAAAGATCTTCATACAAGATAAAAATAATTTAGTGCTTAATGGAGTCAACCCACACTTATTCATAAATTTAATTCTTCAGAATTATTTCTTCTCTCAGATTGTTTCAAAACCTTACCAGAGATGTTTCTTTTCTCTGGGCAATGAGTCTGAAGTTTCAGAATAAGAAGAAACATCTGTTTCCCTTTATTCTTTACTCAGGGCAATCCCCACTCTGTTTTTCACCCTCTGCCAATGACAGTTCACTTTGACATCTCAAGGATAACTCTCCCACTACCACCACCACCACTGGTTGGTGGCCTGGTTTTCTTAGTCTCAGGAGCCCATACAGAGAGGTTTGCCTACCGTCCACTGACATACTCTTGGATGCTGACAGGAGAAGTGCTTACAAGGTGGCAAAGGTTTGCTCTGTGTGATTGGTGTAAGGTGAGGTTGGAAAGGTAGACAAACCAGGTTAGGTAAGGGGATTAGTTTTGTCTAAAAAGTCCAATGTCTGGGATTCTTCAGGAACAGTTTCTATAATATCCATTTTCCTATGAACAGCTGTACTTCCTAATTTCTTTGCATGCCTAGTGATCTTCAATATTTTAATGTGGTAACTCTGGATCGGATTCTCTCTCCTTCCCAGAATCTGTTGTGTTGTGATTGTTAGAGACTTCTAAACTGTCTTTATGAAGATTGTATTCTTTGTATTGAGTGCCTGCTGAAGTTTCTGTTCTATTAAATTAGAAGTCAGCTACAGAGATTTCCTTGAACATCTCTAAAAATTCCCCATCTCTGCAGATTGGCTCCATGTTGGTGTATTTCTTCAAGGCCTAACGAGATCATTTACAGCTCTACCTTAGCCTTCACTGCCTGCTTGCACAGAATCCAGAAGTCAGCAGAAGTGAAAACCTAAGATCTTTTCTAGATTCCTCTGTATGCACAGTAGCACTTTCAAAGTATCTACTCTACATGTATTCCCTTCTGCAGCCTCTTCCCTCCCAGGTTTTTCAGTCTGTCTGCTGCTGCTCCATCTGTTATCCCTTACTGCACCAACTGGCTGTGGACAATATATTTGCATTTAAATAGGTTTCATAAACCACCTGGCAGGCTACTTCAGCCCAGTTCCCTCAGGTAGTACTAAACAATTTGAAACATACAGCCACAATTTTTTTTATTCAGGGTTCACATTACTCCCTCTAACACCAGGAAGCCACACCAAGCATGTGGGCAGCTATCTTCAGTGTTACCTCTGAGCTAGAGAGTGCTGGGTGATAGCCAGTGATAGGTAAGTTAAATACCTTAATGCTCTCTTCCTCAAATTCAGCAGCTTGTTTCAACTTTAAACATTTCATTGCTTGTTGGAAGCTTTTGGTAGATTCCAGACTTCAAACTTGTTGATCTCCATTGCTTTAATGGAGGGACAGTTTTGGACTTCTCTACCCTGTCCTTCTCTGTGACATCTTATCACTAATTTCTTATTAATATTTTAAGAAGATCCTCTTAACTACTATGTAGAATAAAAGCGTCACTCTGATGTAAGCTCTGGGAGACCAGGTTCCTTACTTGTGTTGATGACCAACACAGTTAGTACCTAGAATCATGCATGGCAGAAAGTCATTGCTCAGTAAATATTTATTGAATGAGTGAGTGAATGAATGAGGGAATAAATGTAGAAGAATATAGAAAAGTAAGAATAAAAGTAAGGAGATAAGATTTGTAGGGAAATACACACAGAGACTTAAACATAATTTGCTAATACCACTTGTTTCCTACAAGCAAGAAAAAGCAATTAATTGCTAGTGAGCATTAGGTGAATGGGTTTTAGGACTCTAGAGCAGTGGTTCCGTCCTTGTCCAGGAGATTCGGCAATGTCTGAAGACTCTTTAGTCACAGCCAGCAGAGGATTGCTGTCAGTAACTCATTTGAAAAAGGCCAGGAATGCTCTAATCATCCCACAAGGTATAGCACATTCCTCCTCCCCCAACAAACTTTAAGAAAGATTCTTGAAAGAAATAATTAAAATAGCAATTTTAAATCTGCTTGAAAGTGTCACGTTGATAAGTAGAAAACTACTTTGTCATCTATTTTAATTAAATAAATTCAAAACAGCTCATAATCCAATACTTTTTTTTAATATGTAACTGTAGGCATAAATTGAAAACCTATTAAAATTTCATCTAAGCTATGATTTTTAGATCATTGGTTACATAGATTTTGCAAAATTCTAATTACTGAAAAAGAAGCGATAAAGTGATATTAAAAAGTTCTAATTCAAAGGCTGGGCATGGTGGCGCATGCCTGCAAGTGGCAGCTTAGGAAACCGCAGCCGGGGCCAGTGATTGTGGTTAGAGTCCCGCTGGGGGCACATAGCAAGACCTAGTTCTAAAAAAATATAGCTGAGTATGGTGGCGTGTGCCTGTAACCCCAGCTACCTGGGAAGCTGAGGCTGGGGATTGCTTGAGTCCATGGTACCCTGGGCAATGTGATCCTGTGGTTCCACAGGCAAAAATAGCAAGACCTAGCCTCAAAAAAAAAAAAAAAAAAAAAAAAAAAAAAAAAAAAAAAAAAAAAAAAAAAAAAAAAAAAAAAAAAAAAAAAAAAAAAAAAAAAAAAAAAAAAAAAAAAAAAAAAAAAAAAAAAAAAAAAAAGAAACAATGAAAATAAAAGTTTTAATTCAGAAAGATAATGGAAATAATTCTAAAACAATTCAACCACTGTCCTAATTCCTATTCTTACTGACCTCCAGGCAACATGTGGAATCAGAATAAACAGAGGAAATGATTATTTCAACAAATGAATTAAATAAACTGTACTAAGTAATCCCAAATGAAAAAGTGTAAAAACGTACTTCCAAGTAGAATGATGTTGAAGTGAATCAGATGTGATTGTTATGGTACAGCTATAAATGTTAAGCATTAATAGAGACGATGAGGAAATAAAAGGAAAATATTTAGTAATTGCAAAGCATGTTGATATTTGGGATATTTTCTGAGTCATATTCATATTTCTGTCTGATCTAGCTCAAGATTTATTTTTGTTGATGATGTTTGCCATTCTGAGCTAAAGACCCTTTAAATCACTAGTTTTTAAAGTTCCTCTTACTGAATGGAGTAGGCAGTAAGTATTTTAGTCTTCCTTCACATGGATAAAGGAATGTTAGGCTCTTAAAATAATCACTCCTAGCAGGCTGTGGGACTCTGAGGCCAGATTGAGGTGGTGTTCCAAGCATCCTGGTGCCTGTTAGAAGTATAATCTTGGATGTTGGCCAGGCAGATGAAACTGGACCCTTGAAAGACCGAAGTGATGAGAGGCAAAGAAAAGGATTTTGAAAAACTGGCCAAGAACATGACAACCTCTGAGATCAAAGAAATATTCTAGGTGGTATGTGCCCTAGAGTGTTAATGGATTCTTCATTGCTTCTTATGTCTCTACTGTTGTTTGCCAGAATCTGACTTTGTCCTTCTTAAACACAGCAGACTGTGTACCCTTTTTTGGAATCTTAAGCCCTGACTAATCTTGATTAAGCTTCAGTGAACCCTTATCTAATACTGACAGAAAAAGATTTTCTTAGGTTAAGCTAATACTTAAATGTGCTACTCTCCCTTCCGAGAGAACAAAAGAGCTATGATCTTGAGCACCTGCTGTGTACTAAACACTATGCTGGTGTACTTTAAATGCCGTAACTCAACAGCACAACCCAGTGAAGTTGGTCTTATTTATCTCCATTTTCAGAGATGAAAATAAAGAGCATTTGTAACATGAATCACACAGAATTCAAATTCATTACTTTGTTGGCCAGTTATAATTTCAACATTGTGTTGAAAATCTGTTATTCTATATTGTCAAAAACTTACTCATAAATGAAACTCATACTTTAATATTTTCTTTATAAGCCCTCATTATATCTATAAATGCTCAAATGTCCACCATTAGCAGCATAGACTGAGCATCTCATTTAAAAAAGATACTGTGCTGAATGCTAAAGGTAATACACAGTAGGAAATGTGTGTTATCTCTGCTTCATAGACCTTATAACCTTCCTATTCATGAAGAGCTATAGATTTCAGAACTTGGGGTAATGTGATGAAAGTATGATTAATCATGCTTCATCTTAATGTATGTATCACCTTTTGCTTCTTAGCAGTTCACTAGTTCTCTTTCTGTAAACTTTCTACTTAGAAAGTCCTTGTCTTAAGGTATCCTATACTTGGCAGATCCTAAATGAATATCTGTAGAAGATGAAAATAATACTAGAAGGTCTTCATTTTGATTACCTTAGTCTGCTTGTTTCAGTGTTTCTGTAGCAGCTTAAAAGAGGAAGGCAAAAGTGTGTCTGCAAGAAGAATATATGTTTTGTATGATAGCAATCTTCTTTGAGGTTTAACATGCACTGAAATTTTTCTAAGGCATCAAAATATGCCTTTACATATTAATGGTTTCCCTACTTTTAGTCATTTACATATCAACATAATTATTGTAGAAAAGTTTAAAAGACAGGTAAGATTTTGAAAAGGTATTTGTTAAAAATCTATAATAAAGGAAATAAAATGAAGCAACAGAGGGAAGATAGAAAGGATGGACAGTCACAGTAAGTAAAAAGAAGACTCAACTGAATTTGCAAACAGAGAGACTTGAGGACTCTAAGTGCTCCATGAAAATGGAACTGGTGGTTCTCCTGTCATTAGAAATACTGACTTTCATTGTGACTCGATCTGGGTTTGAATTTCTTTTATTTCTATAAAGCAAAAGACTTTTCAGAGGTAAAGAATCTTAACAATTAGAGAATAATATGTCCAGTTTTCTTTTTGCAGTTTCACAAAATTTTTCTTATACATGCTAGAAATAATTGTTAAATACAGAGTGTTAGAGTTCAGTGATTATTCAGGGACAATCTTAGTCCTTAGCATGACCATCAGTTATTGTAGCTGAGAAGGTGCAACAACTTTCCTACCCAGTTCATTTTTGGTGAGCACATATGGAATCTAGATTTCCTTAATAGAAAACAATACTTCTCTTGCTGCTTCCCCATCATCATTTACTTATCCATCCACCCACCCATTCTTTCATTTAAGAAATGTGTGTTTATTTATCATCAACTATGTTCACAGTATCATGAAATGTGTGCACTTTCTGTCTTCTGCAGCAATCTGTTAAATACCTAATTATAACACAAACTTAGTAAAATTATAGAATAGAAATATGAACAAAGTGCCATGAGAAAATGGAAGAGTATTTAACTATGATTAAGAAATCAAGATAGGCCTCTCTAAGATTGTACCTCACCTAAGTGAGGTTTTAATGGCCTGACTAGAGCTAAAAAAGGCATCTAGGAATACAGAATAGTTAAATTTAAAGCTGTCAAAATGCGAAAGCTCTTAGTGAGTTTTAATAATGATAAACAATACAGAGTAACAGTACCACAAGGGATGTGGAGTTGGGGGTGGTATAACCAAGGAATGATGTGACGAACTTGAGGTAGCAGTCTCAGGTGCCATTGTGAATGGTTAAGATCAGATGAAAAATTTTTAATTTTATATTTTAGATACTTAGCCAGTATTACAAGACTAGAATGTTGAATTCCATAAATTGGGAATTGTCAAATTCCCTCTCTAGAGAGTATAGAGTAACTTTTTAAACATTGATCTAGGTGAATAGGTGGATAGATGAATAGTTAGTAGAAATTCCTTCATGGACATAGAGATATTTTTCATGTTTTAGTCACTATTTTTGAAAGATAACCTAAACCATTATAAAAGTTGATAGAAGGGCAGAGATTCAGGGAAGAGACAACAATTATGAGACTCTTTCAACACCATAGGTAAGAATTCATCAGAACTTGCTTCAGGCCCTAACACAAAGGAAATAAATGGCAAAAAAAAATGATAGAGGTAGATGCTCTAGGGCATCACATATTCACATCATAAACAGTTATGAGTACCCTGTTGGAACTTCCCTGCTCCTTCTCCCTTTGTCTTTCCCTCTTCCACCTCCTCTTTACCCTTCATATTGATGTCTTTGGCTGAAAGTTTGTGGTGAAATAGGAGAGACTGGA
This sequence comes from Uropsilus gracilis, assembly GCA_004024945.1. NCBI lineage: Eukaryota > Metazoa > Chordata > Mammalia > Eulipotyphla > Talpidae > Uropsilus > Uropsilus gracilis. The sequence continues at coordinate 26,619 of PVHY01005389.1, read as the reverse complement.
AAAATGGGTATTTTGATAAAACCTACCTATTTATTCCCTCTGCTCCTCCATTGGTAGGATTGAAGACAGATACCACTACTGTCTGCTTTAAAATCAACTAACCTAAGTAAACTTTTATTCCGATTTGTGTCAATCACATGAAGCCCAGGGCTTCCTGGTCACTCCTTAACTCCCTCTACAGCTCTTTCATTAGCAAGGCTTCCTCATTACCCTTCCCATCATTATTTTTCTTCAGAGAACTTAGCACTATTTGACATATAGTCCTTTAAATTCATGATTTTTCTTTCCTTAATCCCAAAGCAGAGGCAGGTAGACTTTTTTTATAAAGTCATTAGTAAACATGAAAAAGACCTCTGTAGCCATTGAGGAATTTCTACTACTGACTATTCATCTATCCACTTACCCAGATCAAAAAAGTAAAACTGCAGTTCTTAGAACAGCATCTGGCACATAATATACAATACATACTTGGAGAGTGATATACATAAATAGGGGAGGAAAAGATAACTGATGGGGCAGGATGCCAAAGCAGAAGTAGGTAGACCTTTTCTGTAAAGGCCCGATTAGTAAATATTTTAAATGTTGCCTGGCACAGTATCTTCCATATTTTTCTTTGCTGTTTTTGAAATAATCTTTTAAAAATATAAGAGCCACTCTTGACTCTCAGGCTGCCCCAAAACAAACCAACCATGGAAAGTCAAAGGAACAAGATTAATGTACACAGGTGAAATGTTCTAGCTTTGTCCTAAAAAGAGCAGGGCTCTGTCTTTCTATAAAGACCTCCCTAACAGAAAAATGAGAAAACAGATGAAGAAAATGTGAGGACATTTGAAGTAAAGAACAAGTGAGAAAGTTTGTGTCACTCCCTAGGGAGGAAGGAAGTGGGTTCTGCATTTAAAGAGTAGGAAAGTTTTGATAGAATGGAATGACTAACCAAAGACAATAAAGGAGAAAATTGATAAGCAGGCTGTAGGCAAAGTCAGATAATATGAATATAGTATGTTCTAGAAGACTAGAGAAGAATTATAAAAGGCCAGTCCTAAAAATTATAACTTTTGAAACCTCAGAGTGATACTGAATAATGAATAAAATTCTGAAAATGATAGCCTGGCATACAGGTTCAGAATACTATTGGGTTTTCCTCATACTCTTCTCTGATAGATTACCTCTAGAAACAACAAAGTAATATGAGTTAGTTTATAAATGGTAGTATCAATAAACACTTATTAAGGTCTCAAGCTGTGTGGATTATCACATTTAATCATATAGGTTTTAGCATTATCTCTTATTTACAGATGGGGAAACTGAACCTTAGAAAAGTTAAGAAATTTACCCAAAGCACACAAAATTCTTAAGTGATGGAGCTACTTGAACTCAACCAACTGACACCTGTTCTGTGCTCTTAACTTACCACCACGGGTACTGATTAATAAATTACTATCAGTATGGGAAGGAGGTCTGTAGTATGATAAGTTCTGTTCATACTCTGTCTTGTTCAGCATATTTGATACTTTAGATGAGGACATTGTGCACTTACCAAATTCTCTAGTAATATAAAAGAATAGGAGTATTATAAGAAAGAGAAGATAACAGAATGAAAATTCAGGATTACTTCAAATTGGAATGGTTCACTAAAGGAGAGAGGTAATAGAGATAAAAATATAATCCTTTAGAATTGGATTTTTAGTCACAGCCAACATTAGAATTTTACCTCTGAACATGTCAGGTAAATAAAAGCATTTCTATACTATTTCAAGAACGCAAACTCAGCTTTCTCTTGTACTGTATTTGCAAACTTAGACATTGTTAGTTGTACAGAGGTATTTATTACAGGGGGTATTTATTACTTCTGATTTAAACTTAAGTGATACAAATTCCAATTTTTAATTTAGTATGTAACAAGATGTTTAGCACACCTAATTAGCATTTGAGTATCTCTTTGAAATGTGTTCTTATGTACAATTGTAGCCAAAGCTTACTCTGAATATGCACCATATTCCTGTCAATATTTTTTCTAGGCCACATCTTATGATATAATGTTTTGGTAAGTGTATGAAGGAATACATCTATACAAAAAGATGCCTTGAAATGATCACTTATCTTTTTTAACAGATTGACTTTTAATATACATGATGAAGTTGTTTCAGAGAAGACATTATCTATTGGCCATTGTAATTATTCTTAAACTTAATTCTGTGATCTTCTTTGTTCTGGTGTTGTCCTGGTTTTTGTAACATATATTCAAAGTTATAATTTTCAACATTATCAATATGGATATCACTGGTTGAATATTGAAAATCTATAATTTGCTTCTCTGAAAGTATTAAATACATATATTTCTGTTGGCTAGCATCACAAAGACTTTCTGACATTCATAAACAAGTTGAATAAAAATTTTGGAAACCTTTCTGTGTTTTATTTTAATCCTCTAAAGTTTACCTAAAAATTCAGTGGGTATGCTAATTGAAAAGAAATACTTTTTATTTTTTTTAGGTGTAATCCCTTTTCATGGATTTTCAATGTATGGTAAGTTGGACTTTACAGCATTCACTGTTTTTATTACACTTTAGAAAATTAAACTTGAAAATCACACTTTATATCACATCACCCACACACTTAACAAGTATGTGTTAAATATTGAGATTAGCATCTATACGTCCAACTTAAAAAAATTTAAATAAAATGTTACCATAATTGCTCAAATGGTGATTGCTTGACAAATTAGAACATATTGTGAAAATGCTTCTGTGGTTTACTGTTTCCAATCCAGTGGTAACTAAAGATACACCTTAATATTTAGTTCTAATAGATGTAAAATGAGGTGCTTCAATTCCTGAACTAATTCTCATTAAGCCTTTTTTTAAAATAATGGGTCAAAAATATGTGACAGGAAGGACAACACTGAGTTTGAGTTCATGGTTTCTCCAGAACTGTGGTACATGCAGCAACAATTACACTGTCACATCCTGTCCTCTGAGTAGACATGAGAACTGGTGTGTGGGTCTGAGATCTGAGTGTCTGGCCCCAAGCAACACTGACTGTGACTTCAGCTGCCTGCTGAGGGTTAGCAAGAGCAGGGATGCTCCACACCTTAAAGCTGCTTCTTTTTAAATTTTCATGACTGCATAGACGCCTGAAGACTGCTGTCCCCACTATAGCTCCAACCCTAGACTGCCCGAAAATAGTGTTTCACTTTTGTTTAAAAAAAAAAAAAAAAAAAAA
>PVHY01005389.1:0-23297 GCA_004024945.1 Uropsilus gracilis | reverse complement strand
GCTTTATTCTCTTGAACCATCAGAGTTCCCTAATAATGTACATACTATGGTGATATTCCATCAAGTCTTTTTAATAAATATGTGAGGAATTTAAAATAGAAAACCTGGAAAGATTAAGAATATGAATTTTCAAAAATTAAAAAATACAAAATAAAAATATTTTCAAATCATCATGATACACACTTCAAATATTTTATGATTGTATTTGCCAATTATACCTCAATAAAACTGAAACGGAGAGGAAAAAGAATATAAATGTTTACCTCATGATAAAAATGTTGGTTCTTTTATTTTTCTGTTTTAATAATTCAAGTTACAAGTATTTTCCAAGTAAATAGGTTTTAAAAGTTATACCTGACTCATCAGACTTTCAAAAATAATTTTTTTGTAAAATAACCTATATTCTTTATAAAACAAAGTAAAAGTTAATTATCTATTACTTTCTTACCACTTCTCTTTAAAAAGAGAAAATTGACTATGTAATTTTTAAAAGTTATTTAAAATTTTTAATATACTTTCAAAATCCCATTATGTCATTCTTATGCTCTGTTCAATCAGGATTAGGTATTGTAGTAGTTTATGATTCTTTTCTTTATAATAACTGAGTTATTTATGTCTACATGTATTGCCTTTTTCAACATGAAAAAACTGTAGGTATGGTTTTAAATGTTTATGATTAATATTACAATAAAATGTTTATACTTTCATGTTTCATGAACTTATTTTAAAATTTTAAGTAGTTCTGCTATATTGTCAATTACTTTTTTGTTTTTCAGTTGCACCGCTTTGTTTCCTATACCATGAACCTTCCAAATTGTATCAGATATTCCGTGAGATGTATGTGCGCTTTTTCTTCAGACTCCATTCTATCTCTTCTCATCCTTCTGTAAGTTCATAAAAAAAAAAAAAAGGTTCAGATCACACGTTAATCTGTCTATTCTGTCTTTCAAAAAGTCTCCTACTCAACTAAATTTTGAAGCCACAGTTCTTAATAGGTAGTGTCAAGTGACTTATTTATATTGACTAAATGAAAGAAGAAATAGATAACAATGCTTTTGGTTTTTTATCACTTGCATTTAAATTATCTCTATACGTTAAAAACCACATAAAACACCATGTTTTTCTTTTTGACAAAGACGCTTACTTTCTTGAATGTTAGTTTCATCATCAGGGAAATGAGGTTCATAACATGTTACTATCCTGCTGAAAGATGTCTGCAGAGAACCTGGCTGTACTTGGCTCAGGGCAGATGTTCAGTGAAGAAGTGACTGCTGTTACGGTTTTGTTATGATTATCATCATTGTCATCTTTTTCTGTTCCTGAAAATCAAACATTTGTCACTTATTTTCCAATTTCCTATTGATAGCAGTTATCATACTCCATGTTTTTGTTTGTTTACTATAGATATCTCATAATCTTTGGCCTCAATATGAAAGTCAAGGAGAAGCAGATTGGTCCTTTATCTTGTCTTTTTTCCCCTCATGAGCCTGAGTAAAAGCAGTATCTATTTTATTTCTGTTATACTTTTTCCAGCTTTGGACCTGCCTGAGGGGTAACTTGACAGACTGCAGAAAAAACTTTACATTGGAATGTGTCAAGGCTACCATATTTCCCCAGAGATAATTTGTCACTTTCTTCAGAATTTAGTGTTCTTTCTTCAGTTTAACCCTAATTATTCCTCTCTCCAGCTCCGATTTAGCTTTTATGCTTTGCTAATAAAAACTGGCAAATAACAGAAATCCAGGATGTCACAGATGAATGAAAAAATAGCACTAATTGTCTTGAGCTTCTCACTGCGATGACTAATTTACTGTTTACCTTACATTGATGTTTAATGTAGAGTAATTAGAAGTATGTTAATATTTCCCTTTTCTAATAATTGATTTTGAACATCAGATTTTTTGCTCTCATATTCTGTAACAGATTAGTGTTTAAAAGCTTAGTGTTTAAAACCCTTTTTTGAACTAGTTGCCCAGCACACACTCCTGGTGTTTTCCCTGTTCAGAACCCTGAGCAGCTCCTGGTAGTCCCCTCCAGACTCATGCTGACCCCGAGTTGTCCCTTTTCAGCTAACTGATTGGACCAGCCTTGCCTTTGCCCTTTCCTTTATCCAGTGAAATAAGCCTCACAGACTGTGGCTCCCTTTCTGGCTTGGAGCCAGACTGAACTATTTGGGACCATGACAACCTTCTTCTTTAGAAACTCAGAAAGAGGATTAAAACTTCCTTACAAAGATCAGCTGTGAGGAATGCTGAGCTACAAGAAAGTCTTTATTCAGAGTTGCCAAGTAGTAAATACACTTGAAAAACCACTGCTTAAATGGGTGATTTTTGTACTCTACAAATAATGCTGTGTTTTTAAAAAAGTAGATTTCAGTACAGAAAAACTACCTTTATATTAAGTAATCAAGCATTCTTGTTTGATAACTTCCTGACGCAAATTTCAAACAGTCAGCAGTCTTTCCCTGAGGATAGATTTCAAAGAAAGTGAAAAAAAGCAGGAAATGTTTTTCTTCATGGGTGAGGCAGCTGAAAGGGAAGGGACATGGAGGGAGAAAGCAAAGGGTGTGGCTCTAACACCAGGGAATTACCTGGAAGCTGAAATGCTTCCAGAAAAAAACTAACTTTGCTAGGCTTAAGTGATATTACATGACTTGCATAAGATAGCAGGTTTTCTAGAAAGAATGTTTTCCTTGAATTCTGAATATTATCAAGAAGACATTAGCATATCTATAGGAATGGGTGTCCAAAAAGAAGAATTAAATTTATCTTTAAACACAACATGAGAAATCAATACATTTCCTATTTTTGACTCTTAATATGACATTTTAAATGTCTTAAAAATATTAATACTGATATACATTTCTCATTTCTATTTGAGTAATTTGTTTGCAGAGCTCATTTTTAAACACTAAAACATGTATTCCTTTTGAGCAGGGCATTGTGTCACTCTGTTTGCTGTTTGAAACTCTTCTTCAAACTTATCTCCCCCAACTCTTTTATCATCTACGAGAAATTGGGGCTCAACCGTAAGTATTTTTCTCTCCTAATGAAAGAGTACATTGTTTGACATCAGAAGGCTCTTTTTTCACTTGCAAAGATGCAATAATTCTACAGAAAAATTAAACTAACAACTTTTCCCAATAAAACAACAATTATCAAGTAGTAAATTATAATACTAAATTGTGCCCAAAAATCTTGGCAGAATTACCAAAATCCTAATAAATTTTTATTTGCTAGAATTTTTTGTGCTGGGTACAATAATCACCAAAATGAACTAATTTCTATTAATAATGAAAAGTGTTGGCCAAAACAAGCAGAAATTCTTGGGAACAAATATTATCTGAGAAATATTATAATACTAAAATTAAGTCAGTTTTTACTAAATTTACCAGGTAACAACTTGTGAAAGCTACCTAAAGTTTACTTTTATTAAATGAAACTAGGTCAGTTACCTGCCAAAAATTGTAAATTTATTTTTTCTTACAAAAGGTTGAAATTTGCTCATTTATCTTTGTATAAGTTATCTGTGATTATGTAAAAGAACATTATTTTGTTCTTTTCTTTTCTCTTTTTAAACAATATCCAATGCAGCAGAAGTTTCCAAGTGATTTGTCAATATTTTGTGACTGCCTTGCCCTATGTTCAACTGTTTCCCTCAACTAAAGGAAGGCATGTTTGAAATGACAATTAACTCTTTGACACTGCAAAGATAAGGGAAAATAGACAGTGTAGTGTTTGTGTTCTATACACTTTGAATCTCCAGCGGATGGATGGATGGATAGATGCATGGATGGATGGGTGGATGCATGCATGGATGGATGGGTAAATGAATTTAAAAGACAGACCTACATTTCTATCTTTATTAATTCTGTATTCTTTCTTTTTAAACTGTAATTTTATCTTTATTCTATCTTTATTCTATCTTTATTAAATTCTATCTTTATTAAACTGTACAATTATACAATCCAGGTGAATATATTTAATTTCTTTAAATCAGTATAATTCAACTCCTTCATCTTTATAATGAAGATAATAACTCTTACCTTACGGTGTTGATTGAAGATTGAACAGCTATATATCCTTTTAGTAAAGCACCACTGAAATTCAGATAGCTTGGACCTTAAAAATATCATTTATATATCAGTACTTCATGCCATCTAATGATAATACTGAATTGATATTCTTTTCTTTTGTAGTTATTAAAAAACAAGATTCTGTTAGAGAATGAGATTATGAAAGCAGAAGTATATTATAAACAAGTTTTTTTTTCTTAAACTTGCAATAAAAGACCTCTTTTATTGTGAAATGAATATTTGAATAGAAGGCTTTACTGTTATGGAAACATTGAATTTATTGCTAAAAACTGTAATTTTGGTCTTTTTAAGCCTATCTATACACTTTATTAAAATATGAAAATTTATTTCAATGACATACATATACATTAAAATTCATGTATAGCAGGAAATATAAAATATGCTCAATTATCAAGCTAAAATTCTTTTTGAATTGAATGAAATGAAATTGATGCCAACTGCTACTAAAAGGTTTTTAATTTAAAATTTTAATTTTTTAAATAGATATAGGAAAATTCAAATCACTTTCCATTTCAGAAAGAAATGGAACTTTATGTATTTTATCTAAATTATTAAACTAATGAACTTAAAGTTGTTCATAATATTCTCTAGTGCTTCTTCATTAGGGCCAGAGTGACATTAGTCTCTCTTTCTGGGACTAATAACTGTAACTTTTTCTCTTGATTGTTCTGGTTTGAGATTTGTTAGTGTTTTTTCGTTCAGAGAACCAGCTTTTGGTTTCATTGATTTCTTCTGTTGTTTTTCTGTTTCCAGTTTCATTAATTTATGTTCTTATTCTTTCCTCATTTAGGTTTATTTTGCTTTTGACTTTCTACTTGCTTAAGGTGAAAGAGAATATTGAGTTGAGACCTGTCTTCTTTTTTCTTTTTTAATATAATGTTATAAATTTCCCTCAAAGCACTCTTTATCCAGCAGTTTTACATTTATATTGTTTTCATCTTCATTAAATTCAAAACATTCCTTACCTTTTCTTGTGATTTCCTCTTTAACTAATATAGAAATATGTTAACTTTCAAATATATGGAAAAATATATTATTAATTTCCTTCTTAATTCTTTTTTTTTTTAACCCACAGCCCTCTTAATTCTGTTCATAAAATTAAATTTTTCAAATTTGTTTACATTTGTATATGATCCAAAATATTATCTTGGTAAATGTTCCATATGCATTGAAAATAATTCATATTTTGCTAACATTGGGAAGAATGTTCTGTAATACATTGTTCAAGCCTTTTATGCATTTTTCTTTTTACTTTTTCTATTGATTATTAAGAAATGTTAGTTTCCAATTATAATTATGAGTTTGCTATTTTTCCATCCTTAATACATGTATATATAGATATATAGATATACATATATATTTTTTTCCATTTCATGTATTTGAAGCCCTGCTTTAGAAGAATTGATTCCTTTTTGTTTATTCTGTTTGCAATATGTTGAGATTCCTGAATCTTAGTGTTTTGCCAAATTTAGAAAGTTTTGGCCATTATTTCTTCAAAAATTTTTTCTGTACCACATACTGTCTCCTTTTCTTCTTTAATCCTAGTGACACAAATGATCTCATCCCTTAGGTCCCTAAAGTTCTGTTCATTTATTTTTTTCAATCCTTGTTACTCTACTTCAAGCTTTCCACTTACTACTTATTTATATCCAACCTCACTGACTTTTCCCTAGTCATTTCCATTTTGTTATTGGATTCATCAAGTCAGGATTGTGTTTTTGTTATTATATTTTTAGTTCTAAAATTTCTGCTTGGTCCTTATTATTAGCAAGAGCAAGCTCTATAATACATAAGTTATAATCAGTAAACTTTATTAAGAAATGGATTCTCAACTACCTGTACATATAAACTACCTATATTATAATATATGTTACTATTGCTCTAAAAAGATACTCTGAGAGATTTAGTAAAATTAGTTGAAATTATTAATTTAGATATAAAAGTCAAATGAATTTTTTTATTAAAACATCCAGTGATAAGTTTCATGGGCATCTACAAGCATATATTCTAAAACCAACCAAAAGCTGAATTTCTCAGTACTACTACCTATATGTGCTTTATTGTGTTAGAATAGTTACCCAGTTTATGAAATTTCTATAAGCAGAGGTATTTTTCAGTCATAAAAGAATTAATATGATACTAACCAAGGCAATCTCTGGTCTCTTCTCTTTTAAGAAAATAGCACAGATATTTACCTACCTATTATTATTGTAATTTCAGCAAAGAATTTGGCTAATATCTCACTGGAAGTAAAATGATGTTTAGATACTATTGATAGTACAGAAATGTGAGGGAATAGTTTATCTTTTAAGGAACCAAAACCAAAGAGTTTGTTTCCTGATTCCAGAGATAAATTATTATTTTAACATGACCTATTTATAAATAGTGCAATCTCATACCTCTTAGTTTTGAGGGTTTTTTTTGACAAAATGAAATTTAGTTGAATTTACTGGTTGATCGTTCTGAATTCTAACAATCTTCTCTTTAAAAGAAATGATCTGAAATTTTAAAAAAATCTAAGTTTTTTATTTATAGTTTTAAAACTACTTTTATAGTTTAAAACTACTTTTCTTTCAAAAGCTGCTTGTTACCTTAATTGTCTTATGTAGTCATTTGACTGAAATGTAGGAATATAATTTATTGAATTGGAAAAGTAAACAGCTTTAAAACACCCTTTTAAATATCTTTGATAAAAAGTTAAATGATAATAATTTGTTTGGGACTGTTAAGATAATAAAATCATATCGTTGTTAACTATAATACACCCTGAAAATCAGAATGTAGGAACAATTTTTCTCAAAGCTTAACTATAGAATAAAGGAGAGGCAGTAGATGTAATTCATCATCTAAATACTTTGATAAAATCTTTGATAAAAGATCTTTGATAAAATATCTTTGATAAAAAGTTAAATGATAATAATTTGTTTGGGACTGTTAAGATAATAAAATCATATCGTTGTTAACTATAATACACCCTGAAAATCAGAATGTAGGAACAATTTTTCTCAAAGCTTAACTATAGAATAAAGGAGAGGCAGTAGATGTAATTCATCATCTAAATACTTTGAGACCACTAATTTGAGGGTCCAGTGGTTCTCACCAATGCTCTTTTGCAGCTTTTGAGAGAATAAAAGGGTTTTAAATACCCAGGTAATTTCTAAGACTCATAAAGCATTTACCTTGACAATAGAACTTACTGGGCTCTTTTGATACTGCCTTTTCGTATGGAAACACTTCACTGGTAATTTTTTTTTCTTTTTATTTGCTTACAGACTTCGCATATCATTTAAGTGGATGGTCCGTGCTTTCTCTGGATACTTAGCAACGGATCAGCTCTTGCTTTTGTGGGACAGAATCCTAGGTTACAACTCTCTGGAAATTCTTGCTGGTAAGAATAGGACTTTGTTTGTAAAACACATATTTCTATAGTAAGGCCCCTTTTCTTTCCAACAGTTATCATCTTGGAGTTTGCATCTGGAGTTTTCTGTTCTTTAAGTTTGTTTATTACTTACTTTTTTTTTTCATTGAGATAACATTGCCTTACAACATTATTTGAGTTTTAAGAAGTATAGGGTGTCCCCCTTCAGGTGTTGTCATTACACCACACCACCACCCAGACACCGATATTCCATTATGCATCCTCCCCACTTTGTTCTCTTTCTTCTTCCTTTCCCTTCTCTCTAGCAGCCTAGGTTCTATAGTCAGCTCTCTGGGGTTTGTTGTTAGACTTTTTCTGTCATTTTAATTCATGGACACTTAGTAGATCAATTTGTCTGAAAGACAAGTCCTGAGGTTCTGCAATTTTGGTATTTCCACAACTACCCACTACCACCTATTGTTAGTCTTTCTTCCTGGTTCTCAAAAAATCTATTTCCCTCTCCCACTTTTAGTGCTGCCAGGATTAACTGTCTCTAAGTACCTTTGAGGTTTTGCAGCAGAGTTTAGATGTACTTCCATTCTATTCTGGATTTCTCTGTCTTAGCATTCTGTTCTGTGTCCCTTCTCATTAACTGCCTAAAATGTATACTAATGTTGAGTCTCTCTGTCTTGCTTAAATATCAGGTCTTCTGGATTTCTATTATGCTGAATTGAAACTTTTCTTTTTGGTAACAGCCTGACTCTTGCCTTGGTAGCTGTTTCCCCTTTTAGGTATTCTCCTATGCAAAAAAAAAAAAAAAAAAAAAAAAAATCTCGTCCTTTTTTTTTTTAAAGGAAGCTACAGACTCACTTCTTATTTAATAATTAAATAACTCTTACAATAGATATACACACAGGCAACTGTATGATAACACAGGGTACAGATTTTTTTTAATTACATTATTTGGCTTCCCTTGTACAAAGTAGACTTAGTTATCTCAATCATTGATATTACCAGGAAATTCAAACAAATGCTACAAGGTTTTCACAACAATGAGTGAAGAACAGAAAGGTTGACGATACTTAGTCTAATGTTTTCCAGTTATGAGATATTAAACAAATTGTTTAACTTATGTGAACCTCTTTTTCTTTCCTTATATTGATAGCATGTAAAGACACTTCTCTATTGTGGAAATAATGCTTAATTGAAGAAGACCCTTGCAGACAAAAAGGTGCCATGTTATCTTATTGTAGGTACCATATTAACATAATCTTGGATACTGAGCCGTCTAGAGCAATTGGGTAGCTTTGTGAAAAAGCAAGAATAGAGTAATAGTAGTACCATGAAGATCTGTTTTGCCCCTAGTATAATCAAAGCTGCCTCTGATGTTTTTAACAACTCCCATATCCTTCTTTTTCAGTTGTTTTTAAGTGCATGCAAATATGAGTTAGAAAAGAATGATCACCTTCATCTCTTCTGGCTGAGTAACAGTGATACATATAATTTATAGATAGAATTCTAGAGATCATCTGTTAAAACTTTATGTACGTCTGACAAACAGTATGGTCCTCTGTTCAAACGCTCCATTTTGGGGTAATCTCTGTCTTTCTACCTAGTCCATTTCATTTCTGGATTATACAACTAATTAAAAATGTGCAATCATAATTTTACATTTGTAAAACTTGATTAAAAATCCAGCTATAATCCTGTTAAAACAGGGTCATCATCTGTTTTATTCTAGTCTTGCTTCTTCTCCTTTCCCCCAAAGTCTTCCAGCCTAAGTAGCCTTATTTTCTTGCTACCATTTTTCAGATGATAGGACTTAGACTTTGTATTAAATAATTCTCTCTGGATAGGTCATAAATCTTAAAGTGTATTGTACATATCTTTTTTGTGCTATTTCAGAAAGAAGGGGGTTATTATAAAAAAGTATTTTGTAATAGTTAGGACTTTTAGGATGGACTTTTCATTATTACCTGAAGGGTTAAGAATTTTTTTATGAAAGAAATGTTGAATTCAGACTTTCAAGGTCTCTTCCAACTTAAATTCTTTTTTCTCTGTGTGACATGTCACCACTCAGTAAAAAAAAAGTAAAAGAGCAGTAAATGTATGCTGAGTATTGCAATTGCATTTTCTCTAACCCAACATTCTGTCATAACCTCAATACTTTAATAAAAAAATAAAATATTATTGATGAATAGGTAGAATACAATCCACATTACTAGATCCATCCACTTTCCCTAAGGATTTTTTTTTTAATTAGTGGGTAAGAATTGTAGAACAACTAGAAATGAAATTAGATTGATGGGAGTTCCCCTCCCATGATAATCAGATAAAGAACCACATAGTAGGTAATTTCTTTTTTTCATTCATCATTTTGTTGTTTACATATTCATGCATATAAGTGTGTCTATTTTACATCATATATACATATATATTTTATATATATTATGCATATATATTACATCATTGCATTGCCCATGGTTCTCTCTCCACACCATCCCCTGAGAGCCCTCCTCTGATCATCCTGTGCTCCTCCCTTCCCCAATTTCTCCCTCCCCCCTAGCCTGCCCCAGCACCATTGTCAGCATATTTTGGGCTTTTCTGGACCTTTTGTTTGTTATTTCTATATCCCATCTATCGGTGAGACCGTATGGTTTGTCTTTTTCTTTTTGACTTATTTCTGACAATATGATTCCCTCTCGGTCCATCCATGTCATCATACATGCCTCATATTTGTTAGTAATTTATTTTAGGTGTCTACAAATTTGTTTTTGATCATTTTATACTTTTTTGTGTGTATATTTTGGGACCACTTCTTTTGCTCATGATTTTTATATAGTCTAGATATATTTTAGTAAATATTACTGGCTTTAAGAGTTAAGTAGGCCTTTACAGAACAGTTTAAAGCAAATTTATCTTAATATTCACAGTGGAATTGCTCATAACTAAAGTAATGAGAATAGTTTAAAATATCAAAAGTAACTATTAAAGTTTCCATGTTGTATATGAAGCTTTACTTCAGTTGAAAATATTCAAAAGTATAGGCCTTTTCTCCTTGCCAACAAGCCTGCTCTGTGTAAGGGCTGGGCAAACCAAACATGAAGCAGATGGGAAGGAACTTCTGTGATGTGACACCAAGATAAATAAAGGTTATGAGCACATAAGCATTTGGGATGCTGAGGTCAATTAGTGAGCTGATCTTCTCATCCCTACCCCCACCCCCAATCTTATCTACCATTGGAAAAACAATTTCCCACCTCTTTCCTGCTGCAGCAGAAAATTTAACCTCCTGTCAGCTTTTACCAACCCTGTTAAATTATACACAACACAGAAAGTAGTGATCATGCTTCTTAGCTTCTAAAATGTCTCCATTATTAAATATTATTGCAGATATTAGGAAACTATAAAGAAGTTACTAGTCAACATAAATTATTTTATTATTCTTGTAAACATAGCAATTCAGTGATTTTAAATTATGTAAGTTTTCTCCTTTTCAATTAAAGGGTAAATCCTTTGTCCCAGATCTCTTATACCCCTGTTACATTTTAAATAATCCCAGCTGATTTGAGTTTAAAAATTTTGTCTTATCACTACCATCTTTTTTACCCCAGGGTTTTCCTCTCTAACTAGTTCTAATGCTTTTTTGTCAGACTGCCTAAAATTGTTGTGTCCTAAATAAATACCTGCACTTCGCAAGCAGTGGTTATACCGCTTCTCTCTGAAGTCACTTAGAGGCCTTGATCCTCAGTTCTACTGTTCAGCCACCTACTGTCAGGACACTGTACCATCTTGTCACGATCCTCATGCATATCTGGAAAACGATTTTGAGGACAGTAGACAAGCCAATTCTTAGGAAAACACACAGATTTCCATGTCAGGGATAAGTTATTGCCACTTCCCTTCAGAGTCGGTAGTATCATCATGTCGTGATTAGGTGCTTGGGCTCCAGAGCCACAGTTGCATATTCACATTGCTATTTCCTACCCATGTGACTCTGATCCTGTCACATGAACTCAGTGTGCTTCAGTTTCCACATTAGTAAAATGGTGCTAATAGTAGTACTTAACTCATAGTAACAGTAGCACTCAACTCATTATAAAAGTGTGTTTTAATATATCTCTGTGTATATATCTATTTACATTAGCAGTGGAAGTGTACTTGGAAACCAGTCTTTCAAATCATTTTCAAGATTCTTAGCATTTATTTCCTAAACTTCAAGAATTTGTTAATTAGGAGTTGTACTCCACCAATCAGTAGTGCCAGATGTAAAGGGACTGAAGTCAGGTGCTATCTCCAGGCATTGCTTTCTCCTTATCAGAGTTGCCATCTCTTCCATGGATCCTTCCTTTGCTCATGATAACCCTTCCCTCACATGGCTTTTATGGTGGATTAGACATGAAGTATATAAGCACGTTTTTTTCACTTTCTTTTATTATTAGTCAATTACTTAATTTTACATTGTTGTTGTCTCCATATTTCTCCCGCCACCATTCTTATATAGATGTTTAATGGAAGCAAAAAGCCAAACTCTGTTTTCTATTCACTATGCATTATTTATCTTCAAGAAGTCCTTTTTTGAAGAAGTTCTTTGTCCTGTAAATAACATTACTGTAAAACTCAGGATAAGTCCACAACAGCCCTTGCTACACTTATGCCCATTTTTGACAATACGAAAATCGATTTTGAGTATAGGATACATAAGACACATGTTACTGGAGTAGAACTTTTTAACCTGGGAAAAGCCTTTAAATTTTAAGCTAAATAATATTAAATACTCAAAATTCCTTAATTACTTGAAAACAATCTTCAATAATCTTTGAAACTGAGAAAATCAATTCTGAGCATGAAAAGCAAATAACAAGATATTATAAAAATATTTTTAAGTAAAGTCTTATTGACACATTTGTATTGAATATCTCTTGATACAGAAGGAAAATTATCTTATATTCAGTCTCTTTTTAACCTTCCAGAAGCCTTCTTATTGCTTTAGTAAGAAACACCTGCATCAGAAGTAACCTTAAATGATCATTCATTCAACCTTCATGCCATTTAAAAGCTTACAAAGCTTTTCTTTTCACTTGTGAGTATGAAATAAACAATTTATAAAATGTCTTTTTTAACATCATTAAGTTTTCCTTTTCCCCCAAACTGTGGATTCAATTTATCTCATCCTCAGGCACAGTCTCCAGAGATGTTCATTTCCATTTATCATAAACCTTCACTCAGAAAGCAGGCATGCAATCTTTCAAAGCACTAGTTTGAGTTCTCACTGTGGGCTATGGGCATAGCAGTAAATCTGTCGGACTGATGAGTAGGTCAGCAGTTGAAATAGTGTGCATTCTTTTCCAGTTCTGGCAGCTGCTGTGTTTGCTTTCCGAGCAGTGAACCTGATGGAGGTGACATCATTGGCTGCAGCTGAAGTAAGGATAAGTTTCACTCTGATGGGATGGAAATAGTTCCTGGCTTAGGCACTTTAGTCTCAGATACATAGGACACACATTACCGGAGCAGAATTTTTGAACCTGGGTAAAACCTTTAAGTTTTGAGCGAAGTTATGTTAAATATTCAAAAGTCCTTAATTACTTGAAAACACTCCTCTTGTGAAGGAGTCATAAACAAGATTAATATGGAAACCATTAAAACCATTATGAGAAACAAGATACCCAGACATCTTAATAGAAACTGTTGGGGCTCATACTGTGTTTTCTTATCTCTTTTGTCCGTGCATTATGCTCAGAGAATAAAGGAAAATGTGTTGTGAGAGTTAAAGAGCAGTGTTTGAATGACATAGTAAACAGACGTAGGTATTTTTTGCTTACTTTAAATTGTGAGTTAATTATTTAAAACTTTTCTAGTATGATTTATACCTGAAACATGATTCAATTAAATAGCAGTTTACTGTGTTACCCTATTTGTCATTGCTCATAGAAATGTAAATTTTATTCCTAAAATAGCTGCGTACATTCTTTGTTTAAAGGGAAGAGGATGTTTATGCATCTTGCAACTGAATAAACACGAGTCCCATCTCATAGTGATTTCCTGAAGTCAATTACTCCTTATACTAGTATAACAGGACTAGGATTCATAATGTACGTTTATTTATAGAAGCAAGTTGAAATGTTAGACCTCTTATAAACCCATGCTACCTTGTATATTTGAAAAAGGCTCAAGGCTGACAACCAGGTTATTTTCTACTGTGCATTTTAGCGTTTTGCACATGTTCTAACATTAAGATTTCAGAAAAGACAATGAAAATTGTAGCTTCAGTAGAGAGATTTAGGACAAATCTGAAGAACTTAGTATGTGTGTCATTAGCAGAATTACATTGTAATGGTGTTTCTGTTGTACTGTATTTCATAGCTTCTCTTCACTGACTAGCATACAGATATTGATAATTCTTTTTGTTTTTTGTTTCAGGCAGTTCTTGCTGATCTTTCTACTTTAAAAGTTATGCCTCTTCTTCAAATTTTTCTTTTTGCTACTGTCACCTGATCTTCAAGGTCACTGACAACACATCTAGTTTTTCATTAGAAACTAATCATGAACTATGCAAACTCTGCATAAAACCAAAATTAAACTTTGCATATAAGTCAATAAAGATCATGTTCCCTCCTCAGTTAAACCCATGTAGTTTTTCACTTTTTGAAACAATAACTCGGCACACCAAATATTGCACCGCATGCTGCTGATTTTCAACAGAGAAGCAATAGACATAATTTCTGCTGAATTGAGCATACTATATATAATTCTGACTTGTTAAAGGCATGTAACATATGCAATAAGACTAAAATTACTGTAATAAACTTGGAGAGGTCATTTTGCCTCTGGGAAAATTCTCTCATGTCAATTGTAAATTTATCTCTAAATAATGTATCATTTTGTCTTAGAAGTTGATTTTCACTCAGTCATGGGTGGGGTAGGATGTGGGAAGACTTGAAAGAGAGACTGCTGTAAGAAGGAATGCAAATCTACTTTGGTTTTCTCAACAACCTTTCTCTTACCAGAGATCTTCTAGATCTTGAGGTTTATTTTTTCCCTTAAAGGTCTGTACTGGGAAATGTAAAATACAATTGTCTCCACCTGATGGTATTTTATTCATCACTTTCTTTTTTAAAAAAAGCAGAAAATTACAATGATACCTTCAAACGTGTCAACCTTCCATCTCTTGGTTAGAAGACTTGGTTAGAAAACACTTGCAGGGGCCTATTGCCAGGTTCTGTTACTTTGGAAGTGTACAAAGAAAACATCTAAGGTTTCAGTGAAGGGGAGCGAAAAATCAAAACCATGTCCACTTTTGCTGAAAGATGATTTAACAAGATTCACTTTTTTTAGGGCAAAGGTACTGCGAAGAAACTACAAGTAGGTACAACTTCTAATGTCTACTTCTAATTGGTTCTTAAAAAAAGGGGGGAAATCTGGTGACTTTATGCAAGGGGTTAGTTTTATTTTGGATTTTGTCATAACCTAAGAATCTTTTATTACTTCCTAAAAAACCTACCATTTCTGTAATATAAAATAATAATATGTGGGGGGGAAAAAAACCCACACCATTATGTCTTAGATTTAGATTCAAATTCAAAATGTTGATTATTTCAACAAAACTCCCAATCAATAAATTGATTCTCTTCCTGAACACCTAGAATTCGATTAAGTTTTATCTAAGTGTGTTTCCCATCTTTTATTTGAAGAGTATATATTAGGAAATGTGTGAGGTTTAAAACAGGAATACAGGTATGGTGGAAATTGGTAAAGCTAGTTATTACTTTCAAAATTTGTGTTACATACTTCTATCCGTTGGATATTTATTGACTTGTTGAAGAGGAACAATAACTTATTCATTGATTGGTGTTTAGTAAATTCCACACCATTGCTTTCTAAGGTAAGGCAGTTACAGTCATGCTTTGCTGTTCTGTGTGTGCAAGTGTGCATTCGTCACAAGGACACAGGGGTTCCTCCTTCCCTCTTTCTTAAGAGGATGAGGGAAAAGTATTGGCAAGAAAGGGTTTTAAATGACTATGGTCAAATGTATACAAACAAGACCATCTTTGGCTTCTTTCTTTAGAAAAATATTGATATTTTTAAAAGCAGCAGTTTAATGATCAAATAGAAAAACTGATATTTTATTATCTCTTATCTGTAAATAAGAGACATCTGTAATATCTTATTGTCTCTCAATACGTATTTGATTGTGTCACTCCCATGTTTGAGGTAAAGGCAGGCAGCAGGAAATTGTTTTATTTGCTGTTTGCTTTACAGAGTTGAGGGAGATCAAACAAGAAAATATATTTGAAAATTATTTTTTAAAGGACTAAGCATCAAGCAAACATTTGTCAGTGGTGATTAATTTTAAATGACATTTTAAGGTGAAGGTAGAACATAATATATGAAGAATGCCCAACTTTGTTACCATTTGTATGACTTTATTTAATAATTTGAGACTGTGTCTATATGTAAATGGACCCTGGCACAGCAATCTCCTTGTCTGGAAAAGGTCTCATTCATCACTGGTGGTAGTAGTTTATCCCCTACCGAACAAGTTCTTGAAGTTTAGGAAATGAATGGTAAGAACCTTCAAAATGATTTGGAAGATTGGTTTCTAATTACACTGCCATTGCTAATATAAGAAGATATGTATTAAACACAATATCTAGATATGTATTGAAACTTTTACATTGGGAGTAGTAATCATAATAACAGTTGTCATAGCAACTCTATGAACTGATTGCTGTGTTAGCCCCATTTTTCTTTCTCTACAAAAGCTCTAGTTGCTATTCGAACATCAACTTCCTCTCCATCTGCTTCAGACAAGGCTGACTCCTACTTCTGGGATTTCTGGGTCCTGACCAGGCCATGCAACATGTACTGTCCCTCTGGCCACAGGGTAAAATCCAAGACCAATGAAACTTGATTATGAAGATTTGGTTGAATCTTTCAGGAAAGCTGGAGATAGATCGATAGCTAGATCGATAGAGCGATAGAGCGATAGAGCGATAGATGATAGATAGATAGATAGATAGATAGATAGATAGATAGATAGATAGATAGATAGATGATAGATAGATAGATAGATAGATAGATAGATAGATAGATAGATAGATAGATAGATAGATAGATAGATAGATAGATAGATAGATAGATAGATAGATAGATAGGAAAGTGAAAAAAACACTCTGTTGACCTTGTTGATCCCCATGTTATACTACATAGTCCACCCCTGGACTGTTTTGTCACAAACCAAAATATCTTCTTAGCCACAGTTATTTTCCCTTTCAAGTTATCCGCAGAAACATGGATATTTGATATTGATCAAATATCTATATTGATACAGATAATCTGTATCTGTTGAAAATTTCTTAAGCTAGACAAATTTCTTAAACTCTTCCAATCATGACACACCATGACCGTACGAAGTAAATTCTGTGTTCCAGACCTACTAAAATACCTGAGGTACCTTACACACATATTAGCGTTCTCACCTTTCTCATGTAGCACTTTCTGCTTAAAATGCCTATTCTCCCCTTTTTACCTAACTCTTACTTGCACCTCAAAACTCAACTCAGAACATGACTCATCAAGGAAGTCTACTTCTCTTATGAATTCTCCTGACCTCCTAAATATATATATATATAATTTATATATATTATATATGTTATATATTAAATATATGTTATATATATAAACTATTATACTTGTATGTTAGCTTGTCTAACTTTCTCACTAGACTATGACTTCTTTAGGGTAAAAATAATTTCATTTTCAGCTTTATGTCTCTAGAAGCTTAGTGCATTTATAAACCCTTCGTGAGATTTATAAGTACTTATTGCATGAACATATGAAGTCATCTTATTCACTCATTTTACTGATAAAGAAACTTATGGAGTTCAAAATAATAACCAGTGCTGCACAACTATTTTACCCACTGAGTTAATTTGTGAAATGTCCTGTGGAAGTCCCAAAGGAAATTATATATTTCAAGAAAAGTGTATAAATGCTGTAGTTCATTTAATTTTTTTCTTGTTTAAATCAACTTTACTAAGATATGTTTGCAAATGATAAAGTGTGTGGACTTTAATTATAAAGTCTATAAGACTTGACAAATGCAAACACCCATATCTCTACTATCACAATCAAGGCATAGAACATTCCCATGACTGAAACAGTTTCCTTTATTCTCCTCTCCATTTAGTCTCCCATTTACGCATTCACTCTAAACAATCACTGATCTGCTCTGTCCCTAAAGGTTAGATTGGTCTTTTCTAGGGTTTCATATGAATGCAATGACATATACATGCTCTTCTGGATCTGGCTGCTTTGCTCAGCATGTTTTGTGATTATCGCATGTTATATGATTAGCCATTCCTTTTTATTACTGAGTAGTATTTCACTGTACATCTATGTCATACAATTTGTTTATCCATCATTGTTAGTGGATATCCATATTTTCCTCATATTTTGGTTTACTGTGGGTGTAGCTACTATAAATACTTGTGTACAAACCTTCATGTGGACATACACCTTGATTGCCTCTAAGTGAACGCCTAAGAATAGAATCACTGAGTCATTTAGAAACAAGTTTAACTTTTCATGAAACCTCCAAATTGGTTTCTCAAAGTGGTCTTACCTCTTTATATTCTCAGTATTTATTTCATTTCACTTGTTCTAATTCCTCACCAATATTTGGTCAGTAGTTGAATGTGTATTCCCCCAATTACTAATGATAAGCCAAGCCTCTTTCATGCTTGTTTATAATTAATACACATTCATTTGTGAAAAATGTGTCTGTTCAATTATTTTGTCCATTTTTAATCAATTATCTTCTTTAGCTGTAAGAATTCTTTATCTGGATACATAAATGATTTATAAATTTTTTTTCTCTGTGTCTCTTAATCTTCTTAACTACTTTTTAAAGAACAAGTTTTCATTTTGTTGAATAAGTTAACCTATTTTTTTCCTTTCATTCATTTTTTTTGGTCTTTTTCTAAATAAATTTTTCTAAAATCCAAGGTCATAAAGATTTTTTCCTTATGTTTACCTTTGTAAATTTTGTACCTGTCATTTCTTTAGCTAATTTTCGTGTATGCTATAAGTTGAAGATTGAGGATCATGATTATGCATATTTGATTGTTCCAGCACCATTTGCTGAAAAAGCTATCCTGCTACATCAGCACAACTTTATTAAATTAATTGATCATAGCACACTCCCTTATTTCTAGATTCTGTTCCATGAGTTTTTATTTACTCTTATTCCAGTACCACACTACCTTGATTTTTGTAGCTCTAGAGAAAATTTTGAAATCAGTTTGACTACGTCTTCTAGTTTTGCTCAGCTATGTCAAAATTATTTTAATTAAAGTTCTTTGCATTTCTAACTTTTAGAATCCGTTTTTCCACTTCTACTTTTTTAAAAAAGTTGCTGGGATATTTATTTAGACAGCATTAAGTCTATAGACTAGTTTGGACATGATTGCTGTCTTAACAATATTGTATCTAGCAATTCCATGCACGTGGTTTATCTCTCCATTTTTTAAGGTCTTCTTTAATTTCACTCAGCAATGTTTTATAGCTCTCCAGTAGAGTTCTTATACATATTTTGTTAAAATTATTCCTAATCATTTCACATTTTTATTCTATTGTAAATGGTATTTCTATTTCAATTCCCAATGGTTTGTTTATATAAATATAATTGACTTTTTATATTATCCTTGTATCCGGAGATCTTGCTAAACTTACTACCTCTAATATCCTTTTTTGTAGCTTCCGTAGGATTTTCTACATATTACTATTATGACATCTATTAATAAAAGCAATTTTACTTCTTTTTCAAGTCTATGTCTTTTCTTTTTCATCAGCTATTTAATGACTAGATCCTGCAATGGAAGAAAGAGTAGCAGCTCACCTAATTTTAAATGAAATGTACTTATATCTTGAAAAAGTATAGTAAGTGCAACAAATATTTTAAATACATATCAATTTAATAGTTTGCCCAATTTAGAGATGAAACGATGGGAGGCACTGAAGTAGATTCAGAATGACATAGAAACACATATTGATATATAACAGAAAAATTGGGTAGGTTTATGTTGCTGATCATCCAAGTGACTTTTTGAAATCCTTTTTTTTTTAAGTTGGTTTTAAGTATTATCATGACCTTTGTCATGTTAATTTGGGTAATGTTTCTTACCAATTATTCGTTGCCCTTAATACTTTTTTCTTACATCTGCACTGTGTGTATTTATTGAATAAACAATAGTGCTTAAACTGATCAATATATTTATGCTGGACAATCAAATTATATTTTTGCTTTCTTAATAATGAATGTGGCAAGAGACAGTACATATTCTGGAAATATCAATACCACTTTTTTTTGAAATAATGATTCCATTCCTCCTGTGATAAGATTAATGGCTACCCAAAGATATTCACATGCTGATTACTGAATCCTATGATTTGTTCCCTTAACAAAAAAGTACTCTGTTGCTATAAATACAGGTTTTGCAATGCAGAGATTAATCTGGATTGTCAGGTGTGTTCAATAATGACAAGTGTCTTTATAAGGGGAAATGGGAGCAGGAGTATCAGCATCAGATGGGGATTTGAACATGCTATGATACTGGCTGCTGGCTTTGAAAATGGAGGAAGGACAGGGATGCAGGTAGCTGCTAGTAGCTGGAAAAGGCAAGAAAATGAATTCTCTAGAGATGATCGAGTCAACTAAATCTGAGTAAATTCAGCCCTTCTGACTTGATTTTAGGATTCCTAACCTCCAGAACTGTAAATAATAACCAGTGCCATTTTAAGCCGTTAAATGCAGCAATTTGTTACAGCAACAAAAGTAAATGAATCAACCTCCTCTCAGATAAACTGGGTTTATCCTATCAGCTTTAACATCAGCAAGTTCACATTGCTCCAACCCCTTTACCTACAAAATAGGTGATTCTATCATCTAATTGTCTCATGTTTTTTTCTAGTGACCTGATAAGATAAAATATGCAAAAATATCATGGAGATTGTTTTCTACTGATCTGGTGCCAACAAGAAAAGACCTGACGAAGTTGGGCAGTGTTGGAAATGGACCACCGAGTCCCAAGGTTTCCTGTCAGGACGTAGAGGGAAGTCAGTGGTGCAATGCTCCTTGCGCCTTCTCCCCTGGAGAGGAGTGAACTGTGTTATTGATGAGGTTGGCATCAGTCAGTGGATATGGAAAGCCAAGCCCTTTCTCTCATCCTTCTCTTGGGATTCAACAGTGAACATCTGTTCTGTACTGCTCCTCTGCTCTGAGCCGTGGAGATCAGACCCCATGTATAGGTTAAGCGGGGAATTCGCAGTTGTTCTTTGCATCACTGATGCTAAGTTTGAGACTTGATTTTGAAAAGCCTGTCTTTGCTGAAAAACAAAGTCACATTTCTTGGGGTTAATTTATCAGTAAGGATGATAATCTAGCTACATCTGTTTTCATCTCCCTAGGATTTCATTTTATCTCTTAATTACTCAAATCTGAGATGGGAGTTTCATTTATTCGACCTCCAAGTCTCATTCAACAGGGCACAGATGTTAAAGCTTATAAAGACATGGAATACAAGCTAGAGAAGAAGAAAAATGAAGGGTAAGGAGGAGTTAGTGATAACGATGAAGATGGCTGGGCAGATTGAAGGTCATAATGCAAACTTGGAGAGAAGGTACATTTGAAATCTGGGAGGCGGTGTCGTTTTTGTCAAGGCCAAGATGTAAGTAATGAGGTGGAGTAGAAGAGAAAAATCATTGAAAAATATAAAGAAGTCCGTGTGTTGAAGGAATCATCAGCATACATGTCGAGGTCACCAAGAAGGATGACAGGAGGAAGGATGAAGAAGAATCGGAGTTGCAAGTTACTTTTCCCAAGGATGAGGAGGAAAGACCCAGTTTACTGGTAGGTGACTGTAACATGGAGGAGGGAAGTGTTATAACCAGATGGTGTGAGCCTCAAAGGAGCAGAAGGGTTTTTCCAGAAAGAAGCGTGGAATAGCACTCTAAAACTGGCATTGAGGAGTAAGGCTGGTGCTGAAGCACTTTGAGTGTAAGAGAAAAGAAATCAAATACTTGAAAGGGCTGCAGAGGAACCAGAACCCCAGGATTCAGTCTGGTTTTTTTTTGTTATGCAAGAAGGTGACTAGACCCTTCAGAAAAGAGGTTGTAATTGGAATACCTTTGCTTAACCAAGCAATGGACTTGCTGTCTGATGCACATAGAAAGGAAATTATAGCTCCAGGTTCTGAGAAAAGAAGCTGTGTTGCAAATTGACTAGCAAGGAGGCAGTAAGAAAACCTCAAATCAGCCTGTCTGAATAGGAAAGGGAGGAAGGGAGGGGTTTATGTTCTTCTGAGGGAGGGAAATTGAGAACAAGGGAGTTAAATTTTCTTGGTCAAGAAGTGGGCGAGGGGCAAAGGAAGGTGAATTTGGCTAAAGTTTATTGGTCAGTTATAAAGTAGTCCAGTTATGAAGACTTTTCCTTCACATAAGTGGAAAGCTTCTCATAATCCCCTCTGCTGATTTGGTTCATCACCAGTGACCACTCAATTTAGACCAGCTTGATGTCTACCTTAAGGTCATTTGCCTCTGCACATGCTCAGATCGTATCATCTGCAAAAAAAAGTCCAAGTTCTGCTGTTTATGAAAATAAGTCTCAAAGTTTGTGAACCTTAGGACATGAGGGTCAATCATAGTTTAGCTTCAGTTAGTTTTTCTTATCCCCATTTTTCAATTAAGGAAACCGAGAGTCAATTAGTTGATGATCAAGCTGATCCTTTTAATTAAGGAACTGATGAATGATAATGTAATTTCTTCAAGCTTTCATAGTTGGTAGGGAGAGAGTAGAACACTAATTCGCTTAAATAAACCCTGATGTTGTTCTCCCACGTGAAGCCACTGCCTGAATCTAGGCACAACTCCCTTGAGTTTTCCCGGTGTTTGTTTCACAGTCTTTTCCAGTGGTCTCTCTTTTATGTCCTAAATCCTTTCCCCTCGAAATAAGGCCCCTAGATCAGCAACATAGACGTCACCAGGAGTTCATTAGAACTGCAGAATTTAATATTTTCAGGATTTCTGAATAAGAACCTGAATTTACAAATCCCCTGGTGATTCCTGGGCCCACTTAACCTTTGAGAGGCACAAGGCCAGGAGGAAAATCCAAGATCCTTCAGGCCGCGGTTCTCACACATCAATACATGTTAGGGACAGCTGGGAATAGTATAAAACTCGGCCTACCCGGGCCACACCCCCTGTCAGTTGAGTCAGAATCTGTGGGGGTGGAGCCCAGGCATCAGAATGATTTTA
The DNA here is from genome assembly GCA_004024945.1 of Uropsilus gracilis. Taxonomy (NCBI): domain Eukaryota; kingdom Metazoa; phylum Chordata; class Mammalia; order Eulipotyphla; family Talpidae; genus Uropsilus; species Uropsilus gracilis. The sequence goes on along the minus strand of PVHY01005389.1, from coordinate 531 downwards.
CTCTCCCTAAGTACAGCCAAGCTCGAAGCCAAGCTCTTCAGTCCTCGGAGTCACATGGAGCATCTTCAAAGACAGGCGCTGACTCCGTAGAGCCGGCACCAGGCTTGAGAATCTGTACGTCTAACAAGTTCCCGCATGATGGCAATGCCGGTCTGAAAAGTTTCTGGAGGAAAATGAAACTACCCAGGGTCCCCTTCACCAGGTCAGTAAGTATAAAAAGCACAGAATCGAGACTAACTTCTCTAAGACAGGGTCCCAGCCTGCTTCATTCTGAGCGAGATAAGAGAAGCAACTCTGGCAGAGGAAGAGGGAAAGTTTCAGATTCTAGGGTCTTCCAGGTTACTTCATACCCGTGCTGAGCTGGGCAGTCGCACCCAGCTGGCACTGAGCTGGTTTGGGGCAGAGTGGGCAGCCTCCCTCAGACCACCACCTGCAACCCCGGGCCGAGCTCCTGCCGCACACACTTCTGCTTCCGGCGCCCCCTCATTTGGCCCTGGGTTCCCAGGCCTCAGCTTCTGAACAGGACTTGGA
>PVHY01005388.1:65622-83866 GCA_004024945.1 Uropsilus gracilis | reverse complement strand
ACAAAACGTCGTGAAAGCCGCACGTGGCAGTTATCTTACCCCAGTCACCATTCTCAGACCCAAAGGTCCCCAAGGCACAGTGCACAGTCCAATGACGAATCCTTTGCCCCTCTGAACCTCAGAGGAAGGCACTTTGGCAAAGTCCAGTCCTTTCGCCGGTGTCTTCTCTTTCCTTTCTTTTCTCTCGGTGTCCCACGCTGCTCGACTTCTCCCAGGTGCTTCAAGCTTCTTCCACGGTGGCTGATGAAGAAGTCAGCCTTCCAAATCGCTGGCCGTCTCTACGTACCAGCTCTCCACAGCACCTTGCTACAACGCCACACTCTCCACGCTGGCCACACTTCTGCCGGCCGCCATGGCTCCTCGTCCCCTCCAGCTCACTCTTCCAGGGGGCTTTCTCCTCCAACTCCCACTTCTGGCCGCTACCCGGACGCCGCTCCTCCAACTTTTCTCTCTCGCGGCTTCTCCTCCGGACGACGCTCCTCCAACTTTTTTCCTCTCTCCCCCTCTCGCGGCTTCTCCCCCACGCCGCTCATCCAACTTCTCTTTTTAAACTGCCACCAGCCAATGGGAGCAGAGTACCTTGTTAAATGCTACAACCTGGAGGGGGGGGGGTAGGGCCACCCAGTTTCATTATCACGAATACATCAAATTTGTCTTTTTCTCATTGGAGTAATTTTCCATTGTATCCACATACCACAACTCTGACCCATTTATCTGATTTGGGGCATTTGGGTTGTTTCCATATTCCAGCTATTGTAAATAATGCTGCAATAAACATAAGTACAGGTGCCCTTTTGAATTAGTGTTTTGATGTCCTTTGGGTATATTCCCAGACATGGAATTGCTTGATTGAATGGTGGGACCATTTTCAGTAATCTGAGGGTCCTCCACGCTACATTCCATAGTGGCTGGCTGTATCAATTTGCATTCCCTCCAGCAGGGTAAACGTGTTTCTTTTTCTCTATATCCACATCAGCACTTGCTATTGTCTTTTTTTTTTTTTTTTTTTGATATGGGCAATGACAATTACATCTTCCTCAATAAGGGGAAAAGCAAGGCAAGCTCAAGACCACCACCTTAATTTTTGGGAGTCTTTTTGTATTCAGCTCAATATAGTCTGTATTCCACATGGGGCGTCTTGAGGAAAGCAACTCTGAGGATTGTGAGGTAGTCTGATTTGATGACCTGCACCTACATGGTATCTCGAATTTGATGCCAAGGAAGTATTTCAAACTCTCTAAAACTGCTGTTTCCTCATCCTCCTCCATAAAACTGCTCATTTGATTATACTCCAAATCTTAAGTTGATGGCAATTCCATTCATTGAGTCATACATGTGTAAAAATCTTAAAAAGACTCTTGACTCCTGTTTCACTCTCACATCCTACACCCAAAGAGAAAACTCTGTTGTTTTTATCTTTGATCTGCTGTGAATTCAATCTCTTAGTGGTGCTGCTTCACACCTTCATCTCTTTAAGGGATTATTACAATAGCTCCTTAATTGGTCTCTTTTCTAGTTCCTGTGACTTCCTGCAAACTTTCATAAACATATCCAGAGATAGCCAGTTAAAAACAAATCAAGTCTATCATGTCTCCACTTAAAATATTCTCAGGCCTCTTCAGTTTCCTAAAGAGCTGAAAACATAATAATCACATTATCTGCATGTGTTCTGTTATCTCTCCATCCTCCACTCCTATCACTTTCTCTTTTCTCACTCTACTTCAGTCACATTCAGAACCTCATTGTTTCTGAATATCACTAGACCTAGTCCTGCTGGTGATCACTGCTGAGGTTGTCACAACTGTTACAGAGCAGTCTCATGCAGTCACCAGTCTCAGCTGAGTGTGGGTCTTCACCTCCCCTTAAGCGTATGGGGAAAAAACCTGAAGGCAAGCGTGTGGAAAAAATTTTTATGAAAGATGTATTTATCATTGAAAAGAGGAAAAAAGAGAAATATTGATGCAATCTGCTAGAAACACTGTCTGAGCTGAGATCAGAGTGCAGAAAAAGCTAGAAAAGCAAGCAAGTCAGAGCTCTCATGTAGCTAACAGCTGTTGAACTCACCGCTAGTTACCAGATGATACCCATTTGAGAAGTCAGATTCATGGCATGTTGGGATTCTATTCCAAAGCTTGAAATCTCTTCAGTGAAGAGATGGGGTGGAGTCTGTAAAACTATCAGGAGGTAGAGGTAGAGTTTATTCAGGATGTCATTCACAGGCTCAGAGTTTGGTCCTTACTCTTTCTCTAATAAATTTGCTCAAAAACTATTTTATTAATATTCATGTAACTCATACTTCACCTTCTTCAATTCCTTCCATCACATTGAGACTTCCCTTCAATAGTTCATTAAAACTAAAGTTGTTTTCTGCACACTAGCATTCCTGAAAATCTTTACCCATCTTTATTTTTTTTACATAGAATTAGTTACCCACTTAACATTCAATTTGCTTCATTTGTTGTTCATTATCTCACTTTTCAGTCCCAGAGCATAGTTTTCCGTCTTTCTTATCCTAGATCTTCAATAGCTGCTATAGCTATCAGAAAATCACCAAGAATACACTTATTGAATGAACTAATGAACAAACCAAAAGATAATATCCACTAATTTATTAATTTATTTAATTAAAACAGAAAGATGGTATGGTTACAAGCATGAATAAATTATAATTGCAGACTTCATCATAGTGTTCTGGAAAAGACAAATATATAGAAAGTGGTAGCGTGAAATTATGAAAAATAAAATCATAGAATTATAAAAATGTATCTAGGGAAAATAAAAGAATTGAATTGGAATATATGGTTGAACTTACACAATATCTTGATAGCTGGTTGATCATAACTGGGAAATGAAGGCGTGCACAATATGAATAAATTGGTGTTGTGTATATTACAGGACAATGAAAGTCTTTTTTCATTGCTCTGCACTACTGCATGATTTTGAACATGTTAGTTTAAAAGAAATGTGTTACATAGGAAAGAGATTTCTGTCTGACGTATCCACTGTTAAATTGATATTGCCTAGAACAATATGAAGCACATGGTCAATTTATCACAGAATGTATCAGTGACAGGAAGGAGCATTGCCATGGGTCCATGGTTGGGTGTCATTTTATTAACTCCCACTTCCATGCTGCTGACTTCTCAGATACCTTCGATTATAATTGCTAGCAGGCCATGAATGGACTTTTAGAGTGGGGACAACTGGAAAGAGGAATGAGTGAGGCAGCTCTATATTGGTATGGAGTGGAGAGGACAGAGAGACACATGGGGAGGCAGCTCCAGGTCCTTGGTCATTCAGACATTTAGAAAGTGGCTTTTTCAAAGATAGTGATGCTACAGAATGTAATCTCCATAAAAGTGGGGGTCCCATATTACTCTTTCCCTACTAAAGAAATGTGGCTGAGCAGGACAGGAAGGAGGAGGAGAATCTTGGAGAGGAGACTCTTGGAGAGGAGATTTGGAGTAGATATGTAGAGCAGAGACATGTGAAGAAGAATGTCTATTTGCTTCCCATCTTTGGGCTTGCACCAGGGATTTAGGGGCACATGGAAGAAACATGGGTGAAAAGCACATGGGAAAGCTGACACTGGCAGTCTTTATGTTGATTTATACTTTATCTTTGCCTCTTTTGTCTCAGATGCATCTGGCCCCTCTTTCCCTTTCCCTAATAACCTATTTGGAGTATGGAAATTTGGGGACCTTGATGTGCCCCTCAGTGTGCCTGCTAACATAAAAGGGTTCCCCCATCCCCTGAATAAAGACAAAGCAATCCTTAGTGTGAAAGAACTTTAATACGATAGTGTGCATAGAGAAGAGAAGAAAGGATAATAGTTTCCAAATTAAACACCGAAAGTCAGCCACCTTGTGGGTAAATACCCAGGCATGCAGAGTTGGCATGAAGTGGGGCTACTAAGGTTCAAAACTTGCCACAAGTCTAAGGCACCTTCTGACAGGAAACTGTAAGAAAGAAGCAGAAAGAGCCAGGTAAGTTGGGGGGAAGGAGCAAAATCAAAGTAGAAATTCAAGTAAAAGCTGGCATTGCAGCCTCTCTAGAGGTCTCTCATCCATGTCTCATCATGTTTCTCCTCCATGGTCCACAATTCCCTGTTACAAGTCCAGAGCTGAGAAGCAGAACACCCTCATTCACAAATATCTGTTCCATGTGCCTCCTCTAAGTCTTTCCAATTCTTTTCTAAAATCCCCTGCCTCAATCAGTTCCACTCTTTATTCGATGGAGCAGGTAACTTCCCCTTTTATAGAGACTACGCTGTTAGAGTACCTCAGAGACATTGTTTATTTTAAATTCTACAGCCTTTCAAACCAGTTGGTCCTGCTCAACTGTCATCACTCTTGGAGTGCTATTTGTTCACTTAGGAAGGTGATGGGACCAGGTCACTACTCTGACAGAAGCCCCTTGCATTGGTCACCTGTTACCAGATGGACACATTTATTTGAATAATTTCCACATTGAACTAATTTCATCCAATTCTGACAAGTCCCTTTAGTAATAGGCACTACTCCAAATATTTATAGAGCTTTCCTCGACCTCCAGGATTACTCCTTGAGGGTCTTATGGCAGAGGAAACTTTAAGCTATTTATACTCTTATTTCTACTGGAATTCACCCCTAACAAGGAGACTTTTTTCTTGCTTTTCACTTTAACTCCCAAACTAGAGTCAACATAAACACTTTTTATTTTCTCCTTCGAGTCTATTGGATACATCATAACTTACTGGTGATGAATGTGGGCCCCAGAAGCAGAAAAATCTGTATTCTAGTCCTGCTGCAAAATACAAACTCTGTAAACCTGGGAGGCACTAGGTGACCTCCTGAAGCTTGTTTCCTCATCCTAACAGTGAGAATAAAAGTACTTGCTTCACAGATTACGATGAATAATTGAGAACATATGTAATAAACATAAAGTGCCATGTCTTGCATCTCTAATAAGCATTTTACAAGTGACAATAATTTTTATCCAAGACATTCCACTCCTTATTTAACCTCAGTAATACCCCACTTGCTGAATAGGATGGAGAGAATGTCTTCCATCCAAGTTTATCTTTGATGTATTTTTCTTTTAAAAATTTGACTTCTAGACCATTGAAAAGATATGAGAAATTCTCTTAAATGGTAACCTTATTATTCGATTCTTCTTCCCATATGTCTTTGATGTCAGCACATTCATATAAAATTAGAGCAAAGAGGGAATGTTTGTGATCGATATTATTTCCCTTAAAAATGCTTATGCATGTCAGAAAACTTGTTTCTAGAGTGTGTTATAACCAACATGGAAGCTTTTGAGTTATAGCTTTACATTATAAGCAGTGCTTAGGAAAATTAAAATAACTAAAAAACAATGTACATAATGTTCTTTCATTGAGGATAGTCAGTTAACTTGTCATTCTCTGAGGAGGTGATGTTTCTGGGAACTAATTAGTAGTCTCTGGGTACAGATACCTAGAATATTACCCAGCTGCCCAGCTGCCACTGTAAAAAGAGGAATAATGGGTCTGCAGGGCTACTAGTGATCTCTGCACTGTCAGAAAAAGGACACACCAGAGACAGTAGCATGGTGAATATCTTTACATAAGAGTCATATTTATTCCTGTGCTATGGAAAGAAGGCAGAAGGAATGTTTTCTACCTGGACCTCCAGGGGATATCCTGACCAGATGATGCAACCCAGTTTATTCAGTGATCCTCCACCCCAGATTTCCACACTAGTGAACCTATGCAATCATTTATTTATTCAGCAAATGTTTACTGAGTGCAAGCTCTGTGCCAGTTGCCAAGGATACATTGAAATACAAGGCAAACAGAACCCCTGCCTTTAAGGATAGTATAAATCAGAAGATAAATAAAATGAGAAAATTTGTTATAAAGCTCATAACAGGGAACATGGACTTAGACAGGGGAGTTGAAATCAAGTACATTAATACCCCACTGTCCTCCTCACCATCTTCTGTCTCCTCAATCACTTCTTCCCTAAGGCAGAATGCCTGACTGAGTGGTTACAGGAAGTGGAGGGAAAGATGGGTGCGGATGAGCATGTTTAACTCTCCGATGTCTCTCTTGAATAAAGAATCTCAATAAATTGTATACAGGATCTTAACTTTCTCCACAGAGTCATTTCAGCAGAGGGACTCTCACCCTGCACAGGGAAAGCTGGAATCAGTGAAGGATTGGTTCAATTTAAGTTTCAGCATCAGAACTAAACAATATTCTTCAATCAGTTCTATGAAACTAAAACTGAGCTGATATTATTGGTTGCCCTTCTGTGCTAAGTCTACCTTCTCAATAGATTCTAAACTCAGAACACAAAATAAATTTATTTATCAGTGTCCCTTATATCCCATAATCTTGGTACCTGTGCCAGACATCTGAGAAGTGCATGCAAGAAGTTGGCATTTAAGAACAAATTAACCATTGGAAAATGCAGATTATGGTTTTTGGCTTAAATTGAAGAGGAATTAAATTTGGCAGTGCTTTAGTGAGCTTAATCATGTGGAAGCTGTGCTGTTGATTTGCTGGTGACATTTGAGAGACTGTAATAACCAGGGATGGTGTGGGCCTTATGACTGACCATGATCCAATTCAAGAATACAAATAAGCAATCAGATACAGAGGAAAGACAGTATATCCATCCATCTAAACTTTACCTTAAGAAAGGGAGAGCTTTAATAAACTTATATTTCCAGGTCTTGTGGACAGAATTTTCTTTCCTGCTGCATTTATGGAATTTCTTAGTGAAGCCTATATACTTTTCCTTTAAACTCTAAACATAGCTAAGTTCAAGAAGGGCTACCAAACACTGACATGTTTTTTTTTTGTGCCAGGGATGGGGAAAAAAAATGCAAGCTCATATATTCCAGTTCCATAGTTTAGAGCTAAGTAAAGAGCATATTCTGACTCAACTTTAGAATTCTTGTAGGTTTTCTGTAGACTCTTGGGTCATCTTCCTCTTTATCAAGTTATCTCAGATTAGTGCTCTGATTTGTTGGATACATAAATCTTGATCGTTACATTACATAGATCATGCCTAGTTATTGTAAGACTGCAGACCTGTATTAGGCTGTTAAATTAACACTTAATAAACATCTTTAAATAAACGGAGGATATCTTGGTCTTGCATTGATAAAGAGAAACATAATTATGTTTTGTTTTGTTTTTTTGACAATACTGTGAGCTAAGAAGTAATGTACCTAGATTATTCAGTCCTTTTAAGTCAAAGTTGCTGAATAAATCAAAGAGGGGCAGATTATTATAAAATATGCACATAGTTTTATTAAAGATGTAATTAACTTTACTAAGAGACTCATGAATAAAGGCAGCATCCATTTAGACACTGCAAAGGTTTATATAAAATGGTTATTTATAGACAGAAAGAGGAAGGGAAGAAGTTACCAGCAAAAGATTATTTCAGGTAAAACTGTCTTCCCTCAGAGGCAGTTTGTGGTATTTGGGGGTCTTACCAGGAAAATTACCTACTAATGTTGTTTTGGAAACTCCAGATTAAATGATTTCAGATTATACTTTTGGGAGAAGTTAAATTTTCAATTTTGCTCAAGTTAAACTTTGACATTAATATAAAACATTTATTCCTTCATTCAAAAAATCATGCATGGAGTGCTTATGGGTTATGTGTACACACATTGGGAGAGCCATAAGAGGAGAGAAAGAACATAATCTTGTAATTCAATTGCTCAGGGGAACTTCTGTACAACTATTTTGATGGTGTCTGAAAGCCTTACCTCTACCCTCTACCACAGTGAGAGGAAGCAGCAGCTCTTGCTTTAACAAAGTCTACTGGTGTCCAGGGTCACGCAGACTCTCAGAAAAAGTGTCTCCAGTGTCACTCTTGTTCCTCTTTCTAAAATGTCAATGACCTTTACCAAAGATTAGGCAGAAATATATGCTCCATCACTTTCCATTTTTGTTTCCATTTCTCAAGAGCTTGGATAAACAGATAAACACACACAAAAAATTTCCCCTTGTCCTTCAACCAAAAAAACCCATAAATACAAAACACTGATGCAAATTTGGTGGCCATTAGTTCCATTAAAATGTGACAGTCTGACTCAGTTTTTACCCAATAGGACACCCTGCTGCAGCTAGATGATGATAAATATCAGAATAGAGGCATGCACAAAGTAGTCTAGGATTACAAAGGGAGTTAGTGAAATCTTTGTTGAAATAGAGATTTGGGGGATAACCCTGATAATGAGCAACAGTTCATTGTTCAATGAAGAGACATAATAGCACACAGGTGAGAGGAAATGGGAGATTCAAAGGTCTGGATATATGAAAAAGCATGGAATTACTGGTTGAATGGGAATGGCAATGTGGGGCATAATTTTCATGTCAATGTGTATATATGTGGAGACATGTTGGGAAAGTGTAACTGGAATGAAAACAAAGGACTAAATTCTGACTTCCCCTGTGATGCAATACTTTTAGTTAAAATCGTATAGATTTGCCTTGCATGGCAGCTACAGCTGCAGGGCCTCCAGCTTCCTTCCTCTGCTGCTTTCTCTTCTCTCTGTGATCTTATTCCTTCCTAAATTACCTCTCTCCATCTCACTTGGGAGAAACCTGGGCTTCCCTTTGCCAAGTCTCCACCCACCACGGTGAAATGGCACAACCCTAATTCTGTTGCATTACAAAGGTGGGACCATGGACCACCAAATCACTCCCGTCAAATCTTTAGTCAAATTGGTATATTTTCAGGTGAAATGTACTTTATCAGTAAAGGTAGGTTTCATTTGAATTGTAACATGTTCTGAACATAAATATCCATAGTACATTCCCCAAAGAGAACTTTACTGTTCTTTAAATGAGATAGTTTTGTGAAACAGGAGACTCAATTCTTCCCCGCATGGAAAATAAATTTTCTGTAGAAAATACATAGAAATTTACATATACAATATATAATACATAGAAATATATTGAAAATTAATGTGACCTCCTGTCATCAAAAGTAAATATATTTTTAAAAATCAATAATAAAACCTTTTTAGTGTAATCTTCAGCTATATTCTTGCTTGTTCCATGAAAGTGACTGCTGTTGTGGTATAAGACTATTTTAAAGATTTCTCTACCCTGATACCTTAGGTAACATCAATAGTTGGAGCTTTGAAAATCTAAATTATTTATTTCTGGTGTTTTAGTTGAATGAAATTAATTTTGCTACTTGCACTATCACACAGATGAAAATTATAAGCCAAGTTTTAAAACACAGTTATTTAATTAAGGAGCAAATGAACTCTGTCTTACTTCAGTCGTTCAGTATTAACAAAGTATGCCACTAAAATAAAGGAGAGCATTTAGTTACTAAGAAGAAAGTCAATAAGTAAACAAAATCATATTTTGACATGACCTTTAGATACTATTTATGCAACTGTTCCCTCCACTTTATTTACTAGAAAGAACAATGTTTATATTCAACCGCTTGTTGAATTTTATCTTTAGTATTGCTTATTTTGAAGTTACTTTGATTTTTGGAGAAGGAAGATTAACTCCAAACATGGGCAAAACAATAAGAAAGACTGGAATTTACTTTTGTCTTGGTTATCAAACTTACTGTTGAGATTAGTGGGGTGTCTTCTAAAGTGAAAGAATCTGGCCATATGACAAACAGCAGTGGAAGTTGAGCAGCAACTACCCTTTCTAGATGGTACTTGCAAATTCCTGCTGGCTATGATCTTTACCAGTATCTATCGCAGCTACACTTGAACCAGCTTTTCTTATTCAGATAAATTATTGGCATAATTCCTAAAGACATATGCAATTATCTGTCTATTATCAATTTATTTTCTAGATCAAGATTGGCCATGATCTGCATTTAGATTGACAGATATTTATTATTATACAGCCGAAAAACACTTGAAAAGGAGGTAAGCAGCTTCAATGTCTAACCTGATTACTAGAATTTTTTTCCCAAAGTAAGTGTGACCTTAGGCAATTGACATAGGTTATTTTCTAATGTGTAAACTGATGATAATATTAATAATTCTTGCCCATCTAAAGTTTAATGACACTCAATAAAATAATCGAATGCATAATACCTAGATGCAGGAGATGTGCAATAAACGTTAGCTACAAGTGCTCCATAACACACCCAAATAAATGAGGTTTAGAAAATTGACTATGCATTCCTATCACTCTGCTTTAAACAAACAAAAAAAAATGCCCTTTATCAGCATCTTTGGTTTTCAGTTATAATTCCCCCCATTGAATGGTCTGGGATCACTGCCAATGGACATGCTGCCTCTGTCATTCTGGCCAAATCTTTTGGTCTTGAGCTTTGTGCAGGATAATGAATGAATTAGAAAAGCTGGAGCAAACATGTGGGTGGATATCCCTTGTCAGAGCTTTGATTTAGATTCCTTGCAGAACAACAGAAATATTCATTATATTTTCATTCCTTTCAAAATGCAAAGAATAGCGGCATTTCAAAACAGTACAGTTATGCACTATCCTAGAGGAAGTTATTTTAACAAATTTCAAATCAGCATCTAGGAACCAGGGTATTGATGCTTTCCTCATCATTTCTCCTGCCCATTATTTGGCACTATTACTGTTTTGATCCCTTCCTACAGATTTTCCAATATTAATATATTGCAAATGTGATCTTAAACCCCCAAAATACCTTGAGTTCATATAAAACATAGTAGATTATTAAATAGATTCTGTACATTTTTTTCTGTAGGAGCAACAGCAGAAGCTTGTGGGTGGAAGTGGAAGATCTTTGATTACAATTGTGGATAGAGAAATGGTTTCTTCTGACATTTTCCTTTCAGAGAGACTAAGCAAAATTGCAGTACAGTTTATCAGTACTCTTCTTAACTCACTGTAGGTTGCCATGGAAACAGGAATCTAGCATCAACATGAAAGGCATTTAGGGAATCTGTTAGGCTTTAACATTAGCATGATCTAAGCATCCTTGCTCACCACTAACAAGTCCAACATCTTTTAGATAAACATTAATACTCATTAAATTGGTCTGCATGTGGTTTTAAGGATCTTCATATTACCTTACAGGTCACTTTTTTGTGATCAAGTTATCAGAGAATATACATTTTGTGGAACTATATTTAGCTACCTAGCACATGAAATAAGACTCACTCTACTTACGCTGTTATTTTTACAAGATCCAGATTTAGATTTTAATAGAGAAGTACATGATTGCAATGACAATTAAGAAAAGCTCCTATTATTTAGGAAGTTTATGTATGGTAAAGAAAAACCAAGTGGGATTTCTGTTCTATAAATAAAACTTAATAGAAATATACCCTTTTGATCATTACTTATGCTAGGTATGTTTTAGGTTAGTTCTCCAATGTAAGCTTAATTTTGCTAACTAGCACATATTTGGTTTTGAGAACTATTTATTTAGAAATCTTAAAACACTAAGAATCATTTTGCTGGTAAAATCATTTGCACTTTTTTTCCCCATGAGCAACAACAACAAAAAAATGACTTAGTCACTAATTTGCTTAAGGAAATTACACCAATGGCTAAAGCATCATTTTGGAGAATTTGCTGGGGGGAAAATCAGAGGACTATTTGAATTATTTCAGATTCTTGCACTTTTCTTTATGTGAATTAAAATAACTCACTGCTCAGCAGTTATATTCTCCATATATTCCCAAAGTGATTGTGTATCTGCCTATTATTTAAAGATTCTAAGTCACTCTCAATGCCTGTTCCTGTTCCTGGCACAGGACAAGGAGTAGTCATTGAGGTGAATATCAGTTTTGAACTCAGAAAGCACATGTTTGGTTCTTAGCTCTATTGCTTATCAGCTAGGTGACACTGAACAAGGAACTTAATCCACTGGACTTCCTTTTTATCAAAAGGTTGTCATAAGATTAAAGGGATAATGTATGCAATACTGAGCAGATTTCTGAGATCACAAATACATACTGGCATATAAATATATACTTAATACATTTTGATTATGAGTATCATTCTAATAATTTTATACTTGGATAATCTGATATCATTGTTAAACTAATATTTCCCTTTTTGCTAAAATCAAACTTCCCAGGAGAATTGCTAAATTGGGTTGAATTTTAGCTCTTTCTCCCTAGTTTCCTGTTTGTCATCTTGAAAAGTAAATTATAATTAGTAAAATGTTCAAACACCAGGGGGTAGGTAAAAGATGAAAACATTTTGATTATATACTAGCTGGGATTTTGATTTATAGATAGTAAGTTAAACAAAATCAAACAACTATTCATTTGTAGCTAAGAAGAGTTAAAATGTGTCTATCAGCAGTTCAATGACTAACTACTCTAGTTTTTGGACAATAATGAATTTATCTATAATAAAATATTCATCACAAATAAATACAGAGTCTATGACTACTCTAATTTGATGTTAAATTTCTTATATATTGAGTTTTAAAGATGCAATTTAATTATATACTTTCCCAATACACCTGAAATGGAATTGAAGGGAACAGACAATTTGGCAAACCAGATGAAGATGAAACATTGTTTTAATAAATGACAATTCACTCTTTGAAATGTGTTCTATGTTTGTATTCACAGTGGAGTTTTTAGTACAGGACCCCAGAATTAGACACATTTAAACACCCACACATGGGAAGAGGAGTCCACCACATAAAACTGTGGCAAAGATAAGAACAGAATGCACGCTCAGAGCACATAGGCAACTTCTAAAGACAAGGAACACTGAGAGCACAGCAAAGCACATGTCCTGTAGTTGATCTGGCTAAAAGCAGAAGGGACACAAGCTCTTTAGAGGCAGACATATTTAAAAATAAGAAGGGAAAAGTCAAGTGAAACATTCCCAGTTTTTTATCCTCCAAATCACTAACGAAGGAAACTGGAATAGTAGAGAGGTCAGAAATATTACTCAGATGAACTTCCACATCAGTAGAAAGTGTTTTCATTTATGAGAGCTGCTATCACAAAAATATCATAAGCTGGGTGGCCTAAACAGAAATTAATTTCCTCCCACTTTTGGACACCAGAACTTGGGGATCAAGGTTTCAGCAGCTTTGGTTTCTTCAGAGTCTTCTCTCTCTCTCTTGGTCTTGCAGTGCAGTCTTCTTGCCGTATCCTAGCATGGCTCTTTCTCTTTGTGTATTTCTCTAGTTCATTTCTAGCTCAATCTCCTCTTCTTAAAAGAATACCAGTCAGGCTAGGCTACAGTCCACCCTTTTGACCTAAACTTGATCTTTAATCACCTCTTTGCAAATTCTATCTCCAAATACAGTCACAGGCTAGTGATACTCAACATGAATGAACTTGGGGAAGACATTCAGTTCATGACAATAAATGTTTTCTTGAATAACACAGTGCAAGCTACAGATTTTGTAATGTCATTAATCTACAACTTCCTTCTTCCTTTTTTGATTGATAAAAAAATACCTTAGCTTTTTTAGGAGGAAAGCTGTCTTCACAATGAGGGACAAACCTGTAATACATAACTTACAGCATCAATGATAAAGAAAAAAATAAACCGAGGAAGAGCTAAATTTATCTATAGAGACCATTTGCTGCCTAATTTGTTGTTGGACATATTAAATTCCAGAAAGTTCAAAATGTTCTAAAATGACTAGTAATCTAGAAATGACAATAAAAATGAAAGGATAGGAAATTTGTATTTTGAAAAAAGAAGGCTTATACTTCACCAGAGATTGCTTATATTTTTACATGACATGGGTTTTTAAAATCATATCAAAATAATTTTCTCCTACAGAACTGTTTGCTTTAATGAAACTCAACACAGTGAGAAAGTAAGAATAATGACAAAGCTTTGGAACAAATGAATGAAATGAAATGAAATTAAGTGAAGCCTCAAAAAAAAAAAAAAAACAAAACCCTCATTTGTTCTTCCACAGCATCTTTTTTATGTAGACACCAAGAAGTCAATAAATGCTCATTAGTTAGGTTATCTGGTGCCCTAAATCTGGAAAATCACTTTTGCATTCAAATCTAAAATTTTTAGTTATTACAAACTGACTAAGGAACAAAGACAAGCAAGCAGAGACTTCTTCAAGAATTTCTATCCATAGTTATATATATTCTGCTCACCCTTGGAATATGATTTTTTTTGTAAAAATCATAAAGGCTTAGAACTAATCCTTATACTAGATTTCAGGATTCTACTTCAATTTCTAGATAGGTAATAGGAAAAAAGGAAACTGAGGACAAAATGAAAAAAGAAAACAAAATACAAAAGGGAAAACTGCTTATTCCATAAAGTTTAAATTAGGTTAAAACACTTGATATTAGTATTAAGAACTAAGATCAATTGAATCCTAACTATTCCAGACACTGGTAAAACATTTTAAAATTCATAATTTCAAACTTGAACATGATAACTATGGTGCTCTGTGAAAGCTACAAGAAATACAAGCACATAGAATGAAACCTGTTGTCTGGTCTTGGGATGTTAACAGCCTTACTTGTCACTGTGTGGTTTCCATAAAAAAGGGGAAGTCCGTATTCCCTGCCTCACCTAATGAAGGGTGTTGTTGAGCAGAAAAGAGAAGTTTAAGAGGATTTGGAGAAGGTACATGAAGTGACATGTGAAGGAAGGTGACCTTGCTTCTTGACACTGGCTTTACGCTAGGGACTTCGGCAATATGGAAGGAGACACATAGATCGAGATATGGAGACAACGGGAGAAGATAAGGGTGAGAGACTTCTGGGAAGGCTGACGGTGTCAACCTTTAACTTGATTTGTACTTTGACGGTTTTTTTTCATACTAAACTTGCCTGGCCCCTTCTGCTTCTTTCACATGGTTCCCCCCCAGAAGGTGCCTTAAATGTTTGGCAAGTTTTCAGGCATAGTGGTTCTGCTTTGGGTCAACTTTGTTTGACTGGACATTTACCCATGAGGAGATGGGTAACTTTGAATGTCTTGAAAAATACTTACACCTTCTTCTTTCTCTATGTACACTATGCTACTGAATATTCTTTCACACTGACAAGTATGCTTCAGCTTTATGTGGAAGATAGCAAGGCCATATAATGCATGCAGGTTTGGGGATCCAAGGGTAACCCTCATTCTGCCCACTGACATTACTGGAAATCATGTACTAACAACTATTTGACAACTATAGTACTTGCTCAGGAAGTCAAGGTTCATTAATGAAGAGAAGACAAGGAAAGCAAGAAAGACTACCTTTACATGTTCAGGGGTAATTTTTCAAAGTAGATATTTAATCTGGGTCTTGAAGGATAAATTAAAAAAAAATTGTAGGGAAGTATTTCCCAAAGGGTAAAGTAGGTGTCATGTGGTAATATACATCTGAAGAGGTGTGAACATAATTCTCTGAAATATATACAATATTTTAAACAATTGCTACCTTAATAAAAAGATAACACAGACACACAGTCTAAAACAGAACATAACAGAAGGATAACAAAGAAAAACACACAAGGAGGCATAGTGGATGTAATGTTTGGTTATAAGAGCAGCTTTTTTTTTAATTAAAAAAATTTAATTCTTTAAATCACAAACTCATTAACTGGTTTTTGGTTATCTGTCCCACCTTCCTCCCTCAGATGCCCCCTCCATTCTCTCACACCCCACTCTTTGTTGTTTGCTACTCGGTGTTTAGTCCATTAGTCTCATTCTTTCCTGTGGTAGTGTTCTTCAATTGAGTGAAGAACTATGTTCTCAGAACCATGCAAGCCTTGATGGTAGGTTTTCAGTCTTAAGTTTTCATTGGACAGCCAGTCTGTTTTTATTTGTAGTCTTTCCATGCTTTCTCATTGGAGGCTGTCTTCTTCAACCCCCTCTTTGTTGTTTTGCTGCTTTACCTTATGGTTCTGGCATCAGGTTTAGGGGACCTCACCCCCCCGCCATTGCCAGTGAAGAAGTTTCTCTGTGGATACAGGCAATTGTGATTGGCCATTGCAGATGATCTTCTCTGCCTCAGTTTGCAGTTTTGCTGTGGGGCCATTTCCCCCATCTTTGGCTTTCCTTTCCTCTCCCATAAAGTGGGGAGGGGTGCCTTGCTCTCCCAGAAGGCATCTCTGAAATGAGGTCTTGGGTCTTCCAGACCCAGCAAGCGCATAGGTATGCTTCATGATATCTTGTTTCTATAAATGTTTCTCCTGTCTCACCTGGATTGGTTCATTTAATTGTCTGTCTGCCGTGTCCAGATTTGGGCTGCAGATGGCTGCCTTGCAACAACCATCTCCTGGTGGATTGGGCTATAACCCCATCCATCCGCCCTCTGGGCTCTCCAGACTTGGATGGGCTTACCCCGGGGTCTTCTCCACCCTTGCTCTCTGCTAGCTAGGGGTGGAAGGGTGGGAGCCCCGGGCTGCACAGAGGCCTCCGGGCCAATCCGGCTACCCCTGGGAGGTGTGCAGCTGGCCTGCACACCCCTGCACCCTCCAGATGAGAGGATGCTACTTGTATAAGAGCAGTTTAATCTCAAAAATTGGAAGACCTTGACTATGTTTTTTGAGAAATGTGAGAATTAAATATGATTTATTCTTCTGAAAAAGCATTCTGAAAACAACATGAAGGGTGATATGTAGATAGGAAAGCGAATAAGGAGAAACTATTCCTATGAAAACTTTGTTATGAAAGAGTGAACAATTTATTATTCTACTTATCCAAGAGCTTTTGATGACTCTGTTATCCTCATGCAATCCATCATCTCCCTATGATAAGAATTTTATCATAAATAAAAAATATTGGTTTCTCTAATCAACCCAAACTCTTAACATTTTATATATTTTAAATATATAAAATTGATGACTACACCTTAAATGTTTTACATAATTTAAGTTTGTGATTATCTGTTTAACTTTACCTATTTGCCTTTAATTAGTCCTCAAACTAAGAACAATACAAATTATGTAGTTGATAAGTGTGTAAATGAGTTAAAGTGTAAATAAGTTAAAGCAGTCTTTGTGGCAATCACTTGATGCCTTGATTTGTTGTTGAAGAAGGTGCTTGCAAGTGTGGGCATGGGGCACTGTGCACCCATAATAGTGAACACCTGGGTCTAGAGAGCATGGATGTGCACATGTGTAAGTGAGGCCAAGAAGCAGGGATGAAAGTGACTGCAGCATCAGGATAAGAATGATTTAGGGGACTGCTTTCCAGGCCCCCTGCCCTGCCTTTCCTTTCTGCCTAGCCTGTCTGCTTACCAAACTGTTGCCCAGTCTCTTTGCCTGCTCTGCCTGTGTACTTGGTGCCCTGAGAGAGCATCAGAATCTACTGAGCACTCCAGGGCTCTAATTATTCATCAGCCCAAATTGATAGTGTACCTGTCCTTTGTAACTTGCCATACAGTAAGCACAGTTTGTTCTCTTCACTTTATAAAATCTCTCTTATATCTGCTTAAATAAAACTATTAATATCTCTAATCTCATCATGACAATCATTGGCCCACTTGCCATCAAAACTGTAGCAAAAGTTGGCTTGAGGTCATTTTCAGATGTTTTAAAGAATTTATCAGTGATTTCTGGCAGTGTCACTTATTGACTTCCCTTACTTCTTGGATAGTGAACCTGAGTAGAGATTTAGACTTAATTCTAGAAGTTTTTGTTTTCTTTTTAACAAATTCATGATGTTTGTTGATTAATGTAGCTGAAATATATCAAAATGGAATACTGGAATTTTAAAATATATTAAAATGTGTTTTGAATTCTTACTTTCAATTGGTTTCAATCAATGATAACTCTAATAATGTGTGGTTCTACTTTTAGTATATTATCTCAAGTATATCCATCTGGCTAGAAGTCATTTCCACATAGAGATCTCGCTTATATCTTAAGTTTAATATATACAAGCATAACTCCTCAGGCTGGTTCCTACAGTTATCCTCCCCTTTTCATTAAATGGGAATACTGCTCAACCAGGTGATGAAATTTTTCATTAGGATGTATCCTCTACTGTCCTCTTTTTCATACTTCTATCAGTTACCACATCCTGTTAGTTATATTCTTAAAATACATCCCAAATCTAATCTTTTCCTATAACCTCCCCTGTTATTTTCAAAGTGAAAATGACCTGGATTGCTGCATAAGTATTCCAATTAATGTCCTTGGGCCCTTTTTCTTGTTCCCTATATTCTAGCTCAATACAGCAACAAAGAAATCAAGCTTTTAAACTTGTAAAACAGATCATCAAACTCCCTTGTGCAATTTCAAATATCATTCTATCATAGTCAGAAAAATATCTTACCTCCTTAATGTAGTCCATATCTAGGACCCAATGCTCTTTATCCCCACATATCTG